>JADBJO010006296.1:45000-57500 GCA_016801955.1 Conus betulinus | reverse complement strand
TCTCTTCTTAGAGAGGAGAGAGAGCTTCTCCTGTGGAGGCCGGCATCACGATCACGTTATAATAATGGACTTTCCAACACCCATGCTTTTCATATAGCTGCCAATCCTCCACAATTTTTTTTATGGAATTACACTAATTTAGGAATTCCTTACGAATTCCAGAATTTAGAGGTGAAGAGGTCAAGATTTTTAAAATGTTGTTTATAACTGTGGAGTGTGAGTCATTTTTAGATAGGAATGATAAAAGTATTGCACAACGAAACTAAAACAATGTTATGTGGATGTCAGTGATTACATGTACTGGAAATACATTTCCTTTTCAACCCCTACATTTGTAAACTAAAACATAAAGGGGTTAGTCAGAAACTGAACTGCCCCCTCTTCACTCCACCCACCATCTTGATCCCCTGGTTCCCGAATTCAGTCTCCAAAAGGTTGGCGGCCATATTTTCATTCCGTTCATCATGGACGTGGTTAACGAGGAGATCCAGAAGAGCAGGGCACGGAGAGAGACGTAATTTCATGCCTCCCGTCAAGAGTCTGAGGCCGGCATTCTGTGCCTTTGTCAGGTTGTCCAGGTTGGTCTTTGCAGCAGTTGATCAGGTATTGGAGGCATACTCCATACGGGTGTTTGTGAAAACAGATCAGAATAACAAGGAGATTATGGAGGACTACATGACAATTGTCCTCTGGGCAATACACCTCAGTAAATGGTATAGAAGTCTGCGCTTTTTTTCTGGAAATTTGAGTAACATTTTCTTTTGCAGATAGATTAATCAGTTAATTTGAACTCAGTGGTGTCCTTCTGCTGCATCTGTTGAACCCATGGCGCTCTCGAAATTTCCAGCTAGAAGTTGATCAGGACCAGGAAAAGAAGTCCACAACTACAATCGACTTAGAGGACTCAAACGAACCACTTAAAAATCTTTATCAGCAAACGCTATCCGCTACGCCAAGACGACCTTCCCCTGTTTATTTGATGTCAATTTCATGTGGAAAACTTATGCAGCACTGGCTTGGCATCAAATACCCATATTTCCTTGGAAACTAAACTTTTGAGATGATTAATTGTTCGCCGTTATGTACCTTACTTTTTTCATATTTTTCCTTTCGTAACAACTAAACTAAGGCAATTTTAAATCGTGTTTTTTTTTCCTGTATGCTCCCTAAAGCATAGTGATAGAAGAATTATGTGAGTTTTCTTTCTTTCTTTTGATTTTCTCATTTTGCCGTAAGAGTTTTTTCTTGTCGTCTATCTCCTAGTGAGGTAATGCCTGTTGTTTTTACCATGTTTGGTATGGGAGTAGTTTTCATGCCTCCTGTCAAGAGTCTGAGGCCGGCATTCTGTACCTTTGTCAGGTTGTCCAGGTTGGTCTTTGAAGCAGTTGATCAGGCATTGGCGGCATACTCGATATGGGGTCTGACGGTTGCAGTATGCACTTGCTTCAAGACTTTGATATTGGCTTCCCATTTCGTTCCTGCAAGTTTCTTCACCAGGGCCATTTTCTTGAAGCTTCTGTAATGCATGGAGCTGATTTGCGGGGACCGGATTAGTTTTCGGTTCAGTTTCACTCCAAGATATGTATGGGGTGTCCTGCTGAGGAATTTCTTGCCCTTTAATGCATAGGGTAAACTCTTCTCTCTTGGATGAGAGGGAGAAGCAGGGTGGCTTCAGAGTTAATCCTGTTGCGCCCGGTCTGAGATGCGGTTCAGGGCCTCCTGCATCCTGATACTTGCAAAGCTGACTTGCTCTGCTTTGGTCCTGACATCAAGGTCATCCGCATGCAGTGCCCAGGGAATATGGGAGGACAGATGGTCAGTAATATCATTGATGAAGATGGTAAAGAAGGTGGGCAAGATGACTCCGCCCTGGGGTACACCCTCTCTGATCTTTACTGGAGGACTGGTGTGACCTTCGAGCCTGACCCGAGCTGTCCTGTTGAACAGGTAGCTCCGGATCAGACAGCCGCACAGGAGATCAGACAGCCGCACAGGAGATCAGACAGCCACACAGGAGATCAGACAGACCCACTGGAAGAATCCTGCTCCCATTTCTCAGCATCTGCAGTCCACTGGGTCGTCATGACAACACCTGCAAGAGAAGAGTTCTTTTAAAATACACAAGAACCCATCTACCAAAGCAACAGGGATTCTGATATCTATTTCATCGATGCAGCAGACAGAGCGGGCACTACCAGATGACCGTCTCTGTGAAGGTCACTTTGAGGCACACACTCATTACAGGCACGTCTGTCAACGTGAAATTGATACTGAGTCATTCTGACAGCAAGGTATAGAGTGCCACAGTTAAAGACATATTCAGAATGTATTTCAATGTGATTCGAGTTCTGATGAGGGTACATGAAATATCGCTGGGAAGTCCCATTCGGTTCGATATTATTATACAATTTGACTGTCTCTGCTTCATACTACGGTACAAAGTCAATCAGGCTGCTGACATGTAAATATCGTATCAGAAATTTCGGGAACACAGTAAGAAAACTGTACAATATGCTCCTGTTAGTTATACGTCTTCCTCTTTGTGGCCATTGGATACTGATGTGTACATACACACTACCCAGGACTAATTCTGATAAGGTTCAAACCCTCAAACTCTCATGTTTCCCTGTGACGCTCTCACCGTCGCACCGTAACCGCTGCATTCCCACTGTGGTGTTTCAAACCTTCACAAGCATCACATTCAACAAAGGGTAGAGGGATCCTACCATAACCTTGCAACATCATGTCTGGTGATCTGATCTTAATTTGATCTGACGTTGTTGTCACTGACTCCGCCCTCGATGCCATCCCGGACCTGCCTGTCATGGAAGAGCTGGAAACCCCCCCCCCCCCCCCCCCCCATTGAAGAGCTCAGAAAAGCCATGGACCGCCTTGCTTGTGGGAAAGCCCCAGGGAGTGAGGGCATCCCACCAGATGTCCTGAACAGCTCAGAAAAGTCATGGACCGCCTTGCTTGTGGGAAAGCCCCAGGGAGTGAGGGGCATCCCCACCAGATGTCCTGAAGAGCGGGAAGCCTGCACGGCTTCAACCCCTGCACAAACTCCTCTGCCTCTGCTGGGAACAGGGACACATCCCCCAGGACATGCGAGACGGAAGCATCGTAACTTTGTATAAGAACAAAGGAGACCGCAGAGACTGCAACAACTACCGGGACATCTCCCTCCTCAGCATCGTCGGAAAGCGTTTGACCGAGTCACCCTGACACACCTGCAGACCCTAGCCTGCCGCGTCTACCCAGAGTCCCAGTGTGGCTTCAGAGCTGGCCGGTCAACAGTAGACCTGATTTTTTTTCATTACGCCAGATGCAGGAGAAGTGTCACAAACAGCAGGTGCCCCTCGACATCGCCTTCATAGATCTGACAAAGGCGTTTTGACCTGGTCAGCCAGTGTAGACTCTTCAGGCTTCTGCAGAAGATGGCTGCCCCCAAACACCTGATTGCGGTTGTCATCTCGTTCCACGAGAACGCCCACAGCACTGTCTGCTTCAAAGGTATATCTGAAGGCTTCCCATTAAGCAGCGGAGTGAAACCGGGCTACGTCCTTGCGCCAACGCTCTTTGGTATCTTCTTCTCCATGCTCCTCCAGTGCGCCTTAAAGGATTGCAGCAGGGGAGTCTATATTCACACCAGGGCTGACGCCAAACTGTTCAACATCGACCGCCTCCGCGCCAAGACTGAAGTCACTGAGGTGAAATGCTGTTCGCTGTCGATTCAGCCTTGACGTCACACACAGAAGACGGCCTGCAACAGCTTTTAAACTTTCTGTAAAAGCTGTTGCATGCCGTCTTCTGTGTGTCTTCTGCGTCATCTTTTATTTGAATGCCCAGTGTTGACCTCGCGCTCTATCAGGAGAAAGGTATTGAGATGACTAACTTTGATAATGTCAGTACTGTCTTATATTGTTCATATGGTGCTGAAATTACCATGGCTATTTCTCAGTCACAGGTTGCAAAATTTCAATATAAAAATCAACAATTTTGAGTACCACTAGGGTATTACACTTATATGAAATACGCATATATCAGATGTGGGTTTTAAAGTATTAACGTGGATGATAAGTTAAGTGTGGAATTTTTTTTATTTATTCACTTTCTTTAAATAAGTGTCTAATATCATCCGGCGTTGAAAAGACATAAAATAAACCACTGAACTGAACTGTGAACTGCAACAGCCTGTCAGTCGCCTCTCTCCGACGCCTGCAAGGAGTTTGAACTGACCATCAGTCTGAAGAGGACAAACTTCATGGCGCAGGGTGCAGACCATCCTCCAACCGTCGCCATTGATGGGTATGTCACGGACAGTCGCCAGCCTACTCAGCCTTGCTTGAGCAGTGTGAAACCATCCTTAGCAGTGTCTGCTGGTTTCACTCGAGATTGTCACCATTTGGCTGTCAGTGGAAGGGCTTGGCGTGCTGTCCGTGTATTTTTTTTTTCTGCATTTTTCCCCCACTGCATTTTCTTTTCCACTTCTTGTATTGGGTGACAGGAGTGTGGCTGAGCGGTTTTGTGCTGCCTGCACGTGTTTTTTCGTTATGTTTGTGTGTCAGTACAGTTTAACTCTGGCGGAGAGGTGGTGTTCACCAGTTCAGGGTTGGAGGAAGGAGGCAAGAGAGTGAAGTGGCACTCTGATTTCAATGTTGAGTCGAGCGGGATCGCTGTCCCAGTGCAGTGGGATCACTTTTGTCTGCTTCGGTGCAGATCAGCGGCCGGTCCTTAATCTTTTTGGGTTTGAGGAAACCGCTGCGTTTTGGGGGAATCTCTATTCCCAACCACTGGCACATCTTCCCTTTGGTCGCCCCAGACCGGTTTCCCTTGGTGGGGAACGGCTGACCAGCCCTTGGTTCTTTGCTGGGCCAGGAGCTGACCAGCATATCTACTACTCTTCATCTCCCCCTTTCACCGCCGTTTGGTGAGTTTCGTACTCAGTTATTTAGGCAAGTTTTTTTTTTTTTTTTTTTTATTTTTACAAGTTTAAATTCATGTTTAGAACATTCTCTTATAGCTTTTTGTATGTTGTTACCTTTGCTGGTGGCGTTTTCCTTGGATACAATTCTCCCCCGTTTTATTAGGTTTCCTGGGCGCCTTTGGAAAAGATACAAACCTTAGTGACCAAGTCAAGTTTTTTGCACTCCTACGTAGCCGGGAATCCAGTCAGAAGGGGTCATAATTTGTCTTTGGGGAGAAATTAGTCTGTTTTTGGTTTAGTTTAAGGTTCCAAGACTGGGTTCCTTATTCATATGTCTATATTGTCTATTCTTTCCTTCTCTTATAGTTAGCTGTCTTTAATTGACAAACACTCGGGACAAACGCATCACGCTAATTGGAGTGCCTGTGTGACTAAGATTAAGTCGGAAAATAAGAGTCTCCTATCCCGACGCCCACGCTTTGGACTCCGTCCCACTGTGTTTATCTGTTTTTGTCAGCCCTCTGTCTTTGTGTCATATTTTGTATTGTTTTAAGAATAATTTCATTACTTTATCCCATTGTGAAAAAGGGATGAGTTGTTTGATAGTTGTTTTCCAGTATAATTTTGAAAACAAGTGGTTAGACTTGATCAAATAAGAGTCCCCGCTCGCGGTACACACGCATGCGCGCATGCACACCCAGACACCCTGATAATTTGCCCTATACACGTATTGATCGTCGCTGCAGGGCGTTGACCCTGTTTGTCTCAGACGACCGGATCCACCTTTGGACACCCCTGGAGGTCTGTCACGTCTACCCCTCCCATCTCTTCTGGAATTGACGACTGAAACCGTGACTTCTTCGACGCTGCTATTCTGGCTGATCCGTGTGTCCCTGGGTGTGGGACAATTTAGAAGTGACCGAGCGTCGCAGGAACTCGGAGAGACTTGGGTGATGTCTAAGTGTATTCGTGTTTGTGTGTGTGTTGCCGTGGGCGTGGGACTGTAATAGGGAGTGAATTACGAGCAGGTTGACATGGTTGATGAGGAAATGGTGAAGTCTGGCTGTTTTGGAGTGACTGAGGGAAAATGGTTGTGATTGCTTTGGTGGTGTGAAGGTTTTTGACCTGTCTTGAATCTTATTTAGTCTGTCTCTCCCCTATCATTCTTTCTTTCATTATGAAATTCTTTAATTAGTTGGGCTGGTAGTGGGGGTCCCCCCGGGAGGAGAGAGGATTTGCTTTTCTATGGGCTTTTGGGTTATTTTGTTCCGTAGGTAACTTTGAACTGATAGGTACTTTCCCCTCTTCTTTACCCTTCTATTCTTACTTGGTCTCTCCTCTGTCTTCAGTCTTCTTTGGTTAGGCATCTCTCCCATATGGAATGAATGAGTACTGTCGATTTATAATTAATAAACTGTTATTGTCTTTGTAAATCCTTGGGTGGTCTGGTTGAGTGAGTGTTTGGGGTGTTTGCTATCAGTTATTGCCAGTGTCGAATTTTCCCCTTTGTCTTTCCCTTCCTTACAAGGTCCTTAACCTTGACAGGGTACAACCTGAAAGCTGTAGAAAACCTCACCAACCTCGGGTACACCATCTCCAACTCGCTCTCCATCGATGCAGAAGTGAACAGCAGGATTGCCAAGGCAGCAGCGGTTTACGGCCAGACTGAAACCAGAGGGTCTGAATAACCCCAGCCTCACTGTGAAGACCAAGCTGCGCGTCTACCAGGCCTGGGTGCTTAGCACACTCTTCTACAGCAGGGAGGCATGGACCACCTACACGAGCCAGGAGAGGAAACTCAACAGCTTCCACCTGAGGTGCCTGCGACACATTCTGCACATCCAGTGGCAGGACAAGGTTCCCAACACAGAGGTCCTGGAACGTCCCAATATGAATAACATGCTCGCCATTCTCAGCGAGAGGCGCCTTCGCTGGCTTAGCCTTGTCCCCAAAGACTTCCTATATTGTGAACTGGCAGACGGCTCATGACGGACCGGACTCCCGCGCCTGCGCTACAAAGATGTCTGCAAGAAGGACATGACACTGTGCAGCATCAACGTCAGTACGTGGGGAAGCTGTGCAGAAGACCGCCCAGCCTGGCGCCTTGCTGTCAGACAGGCATGTATCAACCCAAAAGTACTCCCCGTCCAGAAGTACTCGGGGGGGGGGGGGGGGGGGGGGGGGGGGGGGGGGGCGGTACTTCTGGGGCCGCGCCAGAATGACTCCCGGGAGTACTTCTGGATCGGGTAAAAAACTGACCCGCTTGTTTTCATAAAGTACTCCCAGGGCCAATCTAGGTCGGTCCCAGAAGTAACCCCCCTCCCCCCCCCCCCCCCCCCCCCCCCCCCCCCCATAAAATCCGTTAAGGTGTTGAGGGTTGTTCTTTATTGGTCATAAACTCATACATGGTCATTCTATCTGAACCAACATTGAAATATAGTCTGAATCAACTTATAAAAAGGGGGGGGGGGGGGGGGGGGGGGTACTTCTGGGCTGGTCCCAGAAGTACCCCCCTTACATATCTCCTTTGTTAATGTGTTCATGGCTGTTAGTTATTGTTATAAACTCATGCATGGACATTCTACCAGAATCAACATTGAAATATAGAAGAATCACCTTAGGTGGGAGTACTTATGGGACGGTCCCAGAAGTACTCCCCTTGCATCTCTCCTTTTTTAATGTGTTCAGGGTTGTTATTTACTGGTTATAACTCATACATGGACATTCTGTCTGATTCAACATTGAAAACAAGTCTGAATCAACTTCAGGGGGAGTATTTCTGGGCCGGTCCCAGAAGTACCCCCCTTGCATATCTCCTTTATCAATGTGTTCAGGGTTGTTGTTTACTGGTTATAAAACTCATGCATGGACATTCGGTCTGAATCAACATTGAAATATCGTCTGAATCAACTTTAGGTAGAGTACTTCTTGGCCTGTCCTATAAGTACCCCCCCCCCCCCCCCCCCTCCCCTTGCATATCTGCTTCATTCATGTGTTCAGGGGGGCACCGACCGAGACATCCTGGCCAGGATAGGCATGGCGCGAGCAGCATTCACCATGCTAAAGAAAATCAGGGCCTCAGGAGAGATCATCAGGACAACAAAAATTGCATATCTTCAATTCAAATATGAAGTCGGTCCTGCTCTACGGCTGCAAGACCAGGAGAATGACCAAGGCAATACAGCAAAAAATTCAGACCTTCATCAACACCTGTCTGAGGCGCATCTTCAAAAATCAGATGGCCAGAGAACATCAACAATGAAGATCTGTGGAAGCAAGCAGGACGGGGACCAGTGGCCAAGCAGATTCTGCGGAGGAAGTGGGGCTGGACTGGACACACTCTCAGGAAGCCAGCATCCAGCACTACACGCCAAGCCCTGACATGGAACCCGCAGGGGAAAAGGAAGAGAGGCCGACCTCGCAACAGCTGGTGGCGAGACACTGAGGCAGAGATAAATAGGCAGAGGACCAACTTGACAGGCATTCAGCTAGCAGTTCAGAACCGAGTGTGATGGCGGATTGTTGTCGATGGTCTATGCTCACCATTGAGCTATGGACCTAAGTAAGTAAGTAAGTAAGTAATGTGTTCAAAGTTGCTATTCACAGGTCATAAAACGCGTATATGGGCATTCTCTCTAAATCATTTAGACATACAATCTGAATCAACTGTGGGGGGAGTACTTCTGGGCCGGTCCCAGAAATACCCCCCTTGCATATCTTCTTTGTTAATGTGTTCAGGGTTGTTATTTACTGGTCATAAACTGACATGGACATTCTATCTGAATGAACATTGAAATATAGTCTGAATCAAGTGAAGGGGGAGTACTTCGGGGCCGGTCCCAGAAGTACCCCCCTCGCATATCTCCTTCATTCATGTGTTCAGGGGTGTTTTGTTTACTGGTCATAAAGTCACACATGGACATTCTATCTGAATCAACAATGAAAACGAGTCTGAATCAACTTAGGGAAAGTACATCTGGGCCGGTCCCAGAAGTACCCCTTTCGCGTATCTCCTTTGTTAATGAGTTCAGGGTTGTTATATACTGGTCATAAACTCACACATGGACACTCTATCTGAATCAATATTGAAAACGAGTCTGAATCAATTTTAGGGGGAGAACTTCTGGGCCGGTCCCAGCTATACCCCCCTTGCATATCTCCTTTATTAATGCGTTTAGGGTTGTTATGTAAAGGTTATAAACTCTCACATGGACATTCTATCTGAATCAACATGGAAATATAGTCTGAATCAACATTAGGGGGAATACTTCTGGGCCGGTTCCAGAAGTACCCCCCCCCCCCTCCTGGATATCTCCTTTATCAATGTATTAGGGTTGTTATCTACTGGTTATAAACTCATACATGGACATTCTATCAGAATCAACATTGAAAACGAGTCTGAATCAACTGTAGGGGGAGCCTTTCTTGGCCGGTCTCAGAAGTACCCCCCTTGCATATCTGCTTCATTAATGTGCTTAGGATTTTTATTTACTGGCCATAAACTGATATATAACATTCTATCCGAATCATCTTTGAAATATAGAATGAACCAACTTAAGGGGGAGTCTTTCTGCCACGCCCCTTTCCCCGATGCATATCTCCTTAATTAATGTGTTAAAGATTGTCATTGACTGATCAGAGTTCATACATGGACATTCTATGTGAATCATCATTAACAACTTGTCTGAATCAATTTGAGAGGAAGTATTTCTGGACTGGCCCAGAAGTACCCGCTTGCATATATCCTTTATTTATGTGCTCGGGGTTGTTATTCACTGGTCAAAAACATATACTTAACTTTTTCTGTTGCAGAAATTGTTATGTTGACATTTGTTTGTTATTTTTTTCATTGACTGTTTTTTTTCGACAATGAGTTGCGATGGGGTGAAGAGAGAGACAGGCGGGAACTTGCTCTTTCGTGTAAACTTTTTTTTTTTTTAATTTTTTTTATACATATACATGTTTCGCTATATATTTGTAAAATTCCCATTTTGTGAAATGAGTAACATTTTGCTCAGTCTACGAAATCGGCAACATATCTGCCTATTTTGTGAAATAAGCAAATCCTATTATATTTAATGAAATGAGCAAGGCAACTTTTTTTTTTTGCTTTTGGCAAAGTAAGTAAAAAAATTGGAGAAAAATTATTTGCACGCAAGCTTGTTGATTTCGTGAAATAGACAGATTCTGATACGTTCTCTCTCTCTCTCTCTCTCTCTCTCTCTCTCTCTCTCTCTCTCTCTCTCTGTGGGGTGCGTGAATTGAGTTCACGAGAGACTAACGCATGGTTAATGAGCTCTGGATAACTTTATTACTTACAGTGGAATCTAAAAGTGTTAGAACCCTGCATCCTGTCGACAGCTTTACGATAGACGATGCCTTCCTCGTAGCTGGATTTCCGCATCAGAAGTGGATGTTTTCTGCCTGTTTTCATTAACTTTATGTTGAAAAGGGCCAGAAAATATGCCTCCATGTTGCGCATGACATTGGATCTCAGGTCGGCGGCAGGCGGTGTTATAGTGGGTTGCCCTCCTCACATATTTGTTTCTGGGACAATTTTCTGCTTAAATGTGGCGACGCGGAACAGAATCCAGGGCCACGAAAGGACACTTATCGCCAAACTTCTTTGACCAGGGATACACGGAGTGCCAGCACGGAGAAGACACGAGAGACCACAACCAGCTCTACTCCGCCTTTACAACCTGCTCTTGGACCTACCATGTGGAAACTGATGTGTATGCTTCAGACTTTGAATTCCGAATTTGACAACATGAACGAAGATGTATAACAAGAACATGAAGTAAGATATAGGTGACCATAAAAGACGATGTGAAGGACATTCGGGATGCTCACTCTGGACTTCAGGAAGAGGTAAGTCCTTGAAGAATGAAGTGGATGATCTATGACGGGAAAATGACGAGCTGAAGAGGCGGATGCTGGACACAGAACGAAAGGCCGACGATCTGGAAGGGCGCTCAAAGAGGAACAATCTGATCTTCTATGGAGTTTTTCGTAAAGAGAATGAGTCAGAGACAGACTGTGGAAAACTTATCAGCAGTGTGGTCGCAAAGTCGATCTGACAGGCGACCTCCAGTTTCATCGGGTTCGTCGCCTAAACGCTAAGTAAAACTCGCCAATCATCGCCCGCTGCACCTTCTACAAAGATAAGGAGAAAATGATAAAGCTAAAAGTAAACTGAAGGGCAGTGATGTGTTCGTTGGTGAGGACTTTTCCCTTCGGGTAAGAAAGATATGAAAGGCTATCTCTCCATATCTGAAAAAAGCCAGGAGTGAAAATAAACGGGGGACATCAAGATTTTTGACCACCTTCTCATAGAGAGGAAAAGTTTTTTTTCGATGAAGGGCAAAACTTGAGGGAGCTTGAGTAGGGGTGGCCAGCCCAGATTGACACCGGTAGCGCAGGTAAGGTGGAGACGTGACTGCCGTGCGAAACATGGCTTTTACAGAGGCCAAAGGCACGCGCGCGGTGAGCGAAGAATCGGTCAGCAGTGTAAACACTGGATTCTTTATGGGGCAAGGAAGGGGGGAGGTGGTTGTGAATAACGAAGAGTTTGAAAATGATCTTCTAAGTTCAAATTTTTTTTTTTTTTATGTTAAATGTCATGATATTTGTACAGATAATTGTGAAACAGACTTGTCAGATTACCGAACAAACTGCATGTGCGAAAACAGGGTTGTTGACAAACCATTTCAAGAATAGAAACATACTTAGTCGACGGATGTAAAGACTGGTGGATGTAATGAGGGGGCATTTCAAAAGGAAAATAATCGTAAAGAGAAAGGTGTGAGTGGTGAAGATGATTTGCCTAAGAAACAAGAGATGAATCAAAGATTAAGATCTCAAAACGGAAAGGAATGTGTGAATGGTAATACTGTTGATATTGAAGTTAGTGAAGTCTTTAGAGAATGCGAGGTTTGCTTTTCATTCATACATTGTAATGTAAATGGACTTCTGTCTAAAATAAGAGATAGAGATTTTATGTCCTATTTGTTTGGTTTTGATGTCATTTGTCTGGTTGAAACTTTTGAAGATGATCTTCGATATGTTACATTCCCAGGCGGTACTATCTTTTCTAAACCAGCCTTTGAATTTACCAGAAAAGGAAGAATGTCAGGTGGCATACTATGTCTTTTCCGCAATGAATTCACGTCTCATATAAAAGAAATCAAGACAGATTGCCAAATGTTCTTTTGTGTTTGGTTGACAAGAGTCGTTTTGGTTCAACCACGGATGTTATCTATGCTTGTGCTTATGTACCACCTATTGGTTCACCTTTTTTTATATTCATTTTGATATTGAAAATGGCACTTGAAGGGTGTCTTTTTGATTGTATGATTCGGTTTGATGATGTACATGATTGTTTCCGGAGATTTAAATAGCAGAACTTCCAATTTTTCTCCAGGTATATTTGACGACAATAATGCACCTTGTGATCAGTTTGACACCCTTTCTGTTTTGGATTGCTATGTAAGAAAATCTGCAGATATATACTTAATGATTATGGTAAATGTTTGTTAAATATGTGTACAGCTCTTGGTTTGTGTCTTCTTAGCGG
>JADBJO010006296.1:15000-40000 GCA_016801955.1 Conus betulinus | reverse complement strand
ATTCTGATGATTCTGCTATTCTAGATATGTCAAACTCTGATTTAGTTTACTTTGACGAAATCAAAAAGTTCTGCAGCTGGCGTAAAGACAACTTTCTTGACCTTAATGTGCAAAAAACAAAAGAAATGTTAATCAATTTTCGGAAGAACCCAGAATCTGTGCCAGACCTTATAATTAATGCTGAAGCTGTTGAACAAGCGAATGAGTATGAATATCTGGGAATGATAGTCGATGATAAATTGGTTTTTGATAACAATGTTACTAAAGTCCATGAAAATTGCCAGTCAAGAATATTCGGTTTGCGAAAGCTACGAACTATTGGTGTTAACCCTGTGATCTTACAAACTTGTAACAGATGTTGTGTTGAGTCATTGCTCACTGCTGGTATGGAAGTCTGGGTGTGAAGAGCAAGCGAGTATTGAATGATGTGGTGAATGGGTGTAGTAGCAAGTGATTGGGGGGAAGCAAGCTGGAATGCAAGAATTGTATGACAGACGAGTGGAGAGGAAAGCAAGAAAGATTGTCATTCATAATAGCCATGACTTAGCAAAATATTACGAAATCTGACTGTCTGAACGTCGTTTAGGACCGTTAGAGTCAAATCTAGGGCACAAAAAAAAAAAACAAAACAAAAAAAAACCAACACTTTTTATACCCAGGTCGATCCATCTTCTAAATTCATGATGTCTTTTGTACCACCACTTTTCATGCTTATTGGTGTGAGGGAGTGGGAGAGAGGGAGGGAGGGAGGGAGAGAGAGAGAGAGAGAGAGAGAGAGAGAGAGAGAGAGAGAGAGAGAGAGTGTGTAGGCTGGGGGTAGGGGGTGTATGTGTGCTTGTGTGAACATACGTGTATTTGCATATAATATGTGCTTGTGTGTGTGTGTGTGTGTGTGTGTGTGTGTGTGTGTGTGTGTGTGTGTGTGTGTGTGTGTGTGCGTGCGATTGTGAGTGTAAGCCTATGAGTGTGTGAGTTTGTGCGTGTGTGTATGGGGGTTTTTCAAATGATTATGGTGTGTGTGTGTGTGTGTGTGTGTGTGTGTGTGTGTGTGTTTGTGTGTGTGTTGGAGGGTAGGGGTGCTGGACTGTACATGTAAATTATATAAGTGATTGTAATGATTCTTGCATTATTTATGTTGTCTTGTGATACTGTTTATTATGCACCTATTTTAATTTCCCATCTTCCGAGATAATAAATATTCATATCGTATCATACCTTGATTATCTAGCCTACTTTCAACACACTTATTGTTCTTGTTTTTAAAGCAACAGTCACTGTTTCCATATTATCTTTTCACTGAAACTTGAGGGAAAATACCCATAATAGAACTACAAAGTTTTAATACAGTGGCTATATTAAAACAGAAAATTTTCTTTGAATAACACCATAACTGTTTACATTTAAGGAACGGATTTCCACATGGAACCCTTTTCCAAAGTACTAAGAATACAATTATTACACATAAAGGAACGAATTCCGTTCGACCAATTTTACCAAGAAAATAATATTTTTATCTTAACACATCATCACTTACATATCAAATTACATTTCAAGAGACGATTTCCGCTCGTCCCTTTTTATTAGAAAAGAATGTTCATCATCATCACAAGAGGTGTCTAATTACATATCAAGGAACGATTTCCATTCGTCCCTTTTTATATTTCCACAACAAGAATCAGAATACATTTTCCGATAATCTATGCACAGTAATTTTCATCGCTCACTTTCAGAGCTCACCAACACTCACATCATTATGATACGTTAGGGAAAAAGATAACACTTTTTTTTTTCAATAATACAGTGATTTAACTAGATTACATTTTTTTTTCCAATCACATATCAGTATACATATCCTTTCTTCTTTCTACTCACTCCATTCTTCTCATCCTCCTCTCGACCCACAGAAGAAAAAGAAAAGAACCCGAAGGTGCAGGGGAGGACCCAGAGAAGCACTGTCTCCACCTGCCTTTTGAGCAGTCCTGTACCACCCTTGGAGGCCTGCGCTGTGTTGACGATGGGTACAGGCACGCGCAGGACACTCCATGAAGATATCAAGGGACATAACGGCTCCTGAACAGAGGCAAATCAGACTACAGGATGCAACTCATAACAGCCATAAAGTAGCATCCTCATGGGTGTACCAGCCCGTATTTCATGACTGCAGAGCCCACCGGCGAAAAACACCACCCTCCAGCTGTCGAGCACACCCCACAGACCCAACCACCCCTGCCCACGGTCAGATGAAGACAGTGCCACTCCAGACACAGCCAAGCTACTCACTCCATTCTTCTCATCCTCCTCTCGACCCACATCACTAACTACAACTTCCTGTGTCGCCCTAGGTCTCGTCACATCATAAGATATATCAAGGGAACAGTCAAATGTTTTTAGCCTTTACCAAGAGCTTTAAAGCTGCCACCACCTGTTGAAAAAAAACTTTATTAATACAAATCCTAACTTCAGTTCAACTATAACTGACTGCCAGCGAAAATCTGCCCTCAGTCTCCCTTCAGCTCTCTGATGAAGTTGCTCGGCAGGTAGCTCTACGGAGACTGAAGGGAAATCTTTCGCTCACCTGACTTACAAAACAGGTGAGTGGCTGTCAGAAAAACAGGACAACCGGTTTTATAGCTTCACCTGTTCCGGTCACACGTGTCCCCAAAATTTGGGACCGGACAAAATACGGTCCGTCACACAGTGGAGTGCTTGTGTCACTGCTTCTATCGCCATTTTTAGATTTGAAGTTGTTAAACTGTACGCATCATTGTCTTCCTTGATAGTCCGGCCATTTTGCTCTACAGTGTATACCCCCAGTTAGACTTACCCTTGGTGACAGAACCGACTATGTATATGACAATACTTTCTTTTTTGCCAAGGTTTTCTGCCTGCATCTGAATCTCTGCGTTGGTTTTGCTTTCTGGCCATTCTCGGCAGTGTCTTTTAAGTTCTGGTTTGATGATAATTTGGCTGAAGTGTTTGAAGTGGTCTGGATACATTTTTTCATCCCTTCGTTTCTTTGAGTTCTACCAGCTGGCACACAAACTGTATTTTGCCGTCTGCCTGTCCCATCCTTGCTTTTTCAGGTCCTAGGTGAGTGCCTTTTGTATCCCTGACCGTCGCATATACAGCGGACAAGAGAAGACTGAAAAACAAAAGCTTTCACTTTCTGTACAATGCATTTTCTGTTAGAGGATGATTAGAGTTTAGTGTCTCTATCCTATTCAGATTTGGTGTATGTGTGTGTGTGTGTGTGTGTGTGTGTGTGTGTGTGTGTGCGTGCGTGCGTGTGTGTGTGTGTGTGTGTGTGTGTGTGTGTGTGTGTGTGTGTGTGTGTGTGTGTGTGTGTGTGTGTGTGTGTGTGTGTTTAAGGAGAAGGTTGCATCTTAAGATTGCAAGGTCAAGTAAGTCTGAAACTCATTCAGAATTCACACAGAGGACCCACCTATACCACACCCTTGCCTTATAACACACACACACACACACACACACACACACACACACACACACACACACACACACACGCATACACGCATACACGCATACACACAGTCACACACACACACACACACACACACACACACACACACACACACACACACACACACACGCATGCACACAGTCACACACACACACATACACACACACAAACACACACACACACACACACATACGCGCGCACGCACGCATGCACGCACGCACGCACGCACTTACCCACCCACCCACCCACCTGCACACGCATACACACACACACACACACACACACACACACACACACACACACACACACACACACACACACACACACACACACACATATACACACACGCGTGCGCGCGCGCGCGCGAGCGTACATTTTCCACTTCTGCCTATTACCATTATAACGTCTCTCTGGACATCCAGAACAACCCATGCTCATAATCACGATCTCAGTTCTCTTCACGTGTTGAAAATGACACCTTTGCTCTATCACACTCATCACCATCATAGCACTCGTCGTCGTTTAAGAATTAGCTCTTTTTGTTCAGATGTCTTAAAGATGTGTGTGTGTGTGTGTGTGTGTGTGTGTGTGTGTGTGTGTGTGTGTGTGTGTGTGTGTGTGTGAATATACTATTTAAAATATTTTCTTTCCATGGTGTGTGTGTGTGTGTGTGTGTGTGTGTGTGTGTGTGTGTGTGTGTGTGTGTGTGTGTGTGTGTGTGTGTGTGCGTGCGTGCGTGCGTGCGTGTGTGTGTGTGTGTGTGTGTGTGTGTGTGTGTGTGTGTGTGTGTGTGTGTGTGTGTGTGTGTATACTATTCAAAATATTTTCTCTTCCATGGTGTGTGTGTGTGTGTGTGTGTGTGTGCGCTGTTCAAAATATCTTCTTGTTATGGTACTTACAAACGCACGGCTGAAAAACATATTTATTGATTGTTATTATTTCCCTCCTGTCTTTTGCTGCTGTGTAGGCAACAATCAGCAATTGTAGAGTACAGTCATTTCATTGTGGGCAGTAGAAACTTATAATTATCCTTTCTGTCAACACTACAGCTATACATACTTCACATTGCACTCAATGATCGTCTCATCCAACATTACTAGCTCTGGTGCAGCTCACCAACAAAAAATGACCTCAATGAGCACACAGTTTACACACAGCTCCGCAACAGCAAAGAATTAACCCAAGTCATGTTGCCACAGCGATCCCAGCTGAACAGGCCGACATTGTGCCAACGTTGGAAGAAGTGACTGACTGTTTGAACGGGAGAAACCTCACCTACGACATCGCCTTCAGAAAGGTGGTCCTTCTGTACACCCATGGACAAAACGATGTTAACACCAGCTCCGAGTGTGTTATTGAACTCCATGTTGACAGAGAAGGATTATTTCAGGTCGTGTTCCTGGACAAAACTTGCGATCCACAGACCCCTCTTTACGTTGAATCCCCTGTGTTAGCGTCCATGTCCAGTGTGTGGACAGGGTGTGAAAGGATGTCCCCGAACAGTCCCTGGGTGCCCAAAGTGCGAGTACCGATGACGCAAGTGCGTGTCCGCTTCCGTGTTGGAGAGATGAGCAATTACACCATTCAGCTCCACGTTCTCAGAGATGACAGACTGGGTACTCACTTCACTCTCCAGCAGTATTTCCTGACTGAGACAGTGGGTAAGTAAGTTGTTACAAAGTCCGTTTAGGCATTCAATCAATATGATGTTGGCGGTCTTTGGGTGATTATATGTACACACAAACACCTGCGCGCGAGCACACACACACACACACACACACACACACACACACACACACACACACACAAGAACAATATTTATTCATTTTGCCCCTTTGGGGGTACGGAGGGAAGGGTCCGTTTAAAACAATGACAGGAAAAGGAAGACAAACAGGCCAAAATAAAACATAAATTGCTAGTCAATGCTGACATAGACCAACAATTTACAACACTTGTGATAATCTAATATACTTTGACAAAAGAGACATTTGTTTTCGATTAGTAGAAGACATCATTTGACAAAAAGTTATAGACACATTTTGGAGAGAGAAATCGTTCTGGAAAATAGGTGTTGCGCACAGTAGTGTATGATCACACACACACACACACACACACACACACACACACACACACACACACACACACACACACGCACGCACACACACACACACACATACACACAGACACACGCACACACACACGCACACACACGCGTGCGCGCACACAAACACAAACATGCACGCACACACACATACGTAAACACACACACGTTCTCTCTCATTCTCTCTCTCTCTCTCTCTCTCTCTCTCTCTCTCTCTCTCTCTCTCTCTCTCTCTCTCTCTCTCTCTCTCTCTCTCTCTCTCTCTCTCTCTCTCTCTCTCTCTCTCTCTCTCTCTCTCTCTCTCTCTCTCTCTCTCTCTCTCCTCATTCCATTACCCTCTTAAACACAAAATTCTCTCTCTCTCTCTCTCTCTCTCTCTCTCTCTCTCTCTCTCTCTCTCTCTCTCTCTCGTCTAATATCACATCATGTGTTTGTGAAAAGACGTGAAATGAAAGTACTGCAACAATGAGTGGGTCAGTGTTTCCTGCTGCATCACGTGCTTTGACTCTGAGAGAACCCACACAACATAGCACACGATGCACAGAGGGACTGTGAGAGAACCCACACAACACAGCACACGATGCACAGAGGGACTGTGAGAGAACCCACACAACACAGCACACGATGCACAGAGGGGAACCCACACAACATAGCACACGATGCACAGAGGGACTCTGAGAGAACACATAAAACACAGCACACGATGCACAGAGGGACTCTGAGAGACCCCATACAACATAGCACACGATGCACAGACGGACGAACCCACACAAACACAGCATACGATGCACAGAGGGACTCTGAGAGAACCCACACACCATCGCACACGATGCACAGAGGGACTCTGAGAGAACCCACACAACATAGCATACGATGCACAGAGGGACTCTGAGAGAACCCACACAACATCGCACACGATGCACAGAGGACTCCTGCCCTGTGGCCAGCAGCACGCTCCACACGGCTCATCGGCAGCGCCAGGGCTCTGGGTGAAGGTCAGGCAGTATGACTTTGATAGTACTGCCGATAGTCTGGGGACATACAGTCTTGTCAAGCCTCAGTTACAACAACTACAACAACAACAACAGCAGCAACCACCACCACCACCACCACAACCACAACAGCAACAACAACAATAACAGCAACGGCCCAGCAGTTTGCAGTTCTACAACCGAGAAAGCGTTTCACTTTACATATATAGATATAATGATATAGTACATGCACACTTTTGTTATACAAAAAATCGTTTCTATGGCTTGTCTAGCTAGGTGGGTACCCGCTTTGTCTCCTGCTTGTTGTGTCGGCGTTTTGCCAAGTCTCCGGTCCGCTACGCCTCGATTTACATCATTTCACACCACAGCCATATTGTTCATCGCAAATACGTCAGATTGACTCGACCAAAGCCTACCGTTTATTTTGCGCTGCTGTAGTACCACGGATGCAGAGATGCTAGGCTTCAAAAGCACACACGTTGGGGTGGGAAGAAATATACAAATGCAGAGGCAGAGAGAGAGAGAGAGAGAGAGAGAGAAGAGAATCCAAATGGTTACAGAATATTCACTCTGTAACACGTTCTCCGTGTTTTGCTTAAGTGTGTGTGTGTGTGTGTGTGTGTGTGTGTGTTTAAGGCATAAATATTGTAGTCAGGCAAATGTAACAAATGTCTTGGTGTGAGCCTTCATCAAGAAGTTTTGATAACCCCTTCCCTCTCACATGAGTCGCGAACAGAATTATTACAGAGTAAATGGTAATATCTTCTTTCCGTTGAATATCGGAATAACCTCGGTAATACAGGCTGTGTTGGAAATCTGAAAAGGAAACTGTCAGCTGCAGTTGTGAGAAGGCAAAGTTCAGTAAAAGAGTGAGAAAAAAAAGTATTTCAAGGGAGGCCACCTTGTCTGCGCTCATTTAGTTGGAGCTCCCTCCCCTTAGTTGTTCATCGATTTCATTTGTCTGATTTGTTTCCTGTCCTACTCCCTGTAGCCTAGTCCTGCTTTCGGAATGGCAGCAAAGATTTAACGGCCTGTCTCATTGCCGAGATGTACATAATTTGTGTCAGGTACAGAATTTGGGCGAGTATCTTGTAAGGTGTAATGGGGCGGATTAAGGTCATCTAACCTTGAAATGGAACAGTCATGGTATGTAATTCCTTGCACAAGAGCTCTCCTAGGCACGTTTCTGATTGTCTGGTCTCAGTCTAAAGCAGGTCCGCTTGTGTAAAGCGTAATGGTGTCTACATTTGAAGAGAATGCCTTTTATCTAATGTGGGAAATTCTTGCTGCCAGTCCACTGTCATCGAGTGCCAGAGTACACAGCCGTGTTGTGTTGGTCTTGAGTGTAGTGAAAGAAATGAACTCGTGGGTTGTCCGGGCAGTGTTCAGGGGACTGCAATGTTATCTGGAGCTGGTGGAGGTGGTTATAAGGTCATTTAAAGCTGGTGGATGTGGTTATAATGTCATTTAAAGCTGGTGGAGGTGGTTATAATGTCATTTAAAGCTGATGGAAGTGGTTATAATGTCATTTAAAGCTGGTGGAAGTGGTTATAATGTCATTTAAAGCTGATGGAAGTGGTTATAATGTCATTTAAAGCTGGCGGAAGTGGTTATAATGTCATTTAAAGCTGATGGAAGTGGTTATAATGTCATTTAAAGATGGCGGAAGTGGTTATAATATTTATTGAAAGCTGGCGGAAGTGGTTATAATGTCATTTAAAGCCGATGGAAGTGGTTATAATGTTATTTCAAGCTGGCGGAAGTGGCTATAATGTTATTTACAGCTGATGGAAGTGGTTATAATGTTTATTTCAAGCTGGCGGAAGTGGTTATGATGTTATTTCAAGCTGGCGGAAGTGGTTATAATGTCATTTAAAGCTGGCGGAAGTGGTTATAATGTTATTTACAGCTGGTCGGGCTGGTTTCGAAGTTATTCGATGCTAGTAGAAGTGGTCATTATTTTATTTAATGCTGGTGGAAGTGGTTATAATGTCATCTACAGCTGGTGGAGCTGGGTATCAAGATATTTAAAGCTAGTGGAAGTGGTTATAATTATATATCAAGCTAGTGGAACTGGTTACAATGTCACTTAAAGCTTGTGGAAGTGCTTATAATGTCATTTAAAGCTGGGTGGAAGGGGTTATAATGTCATTTACAGCTGGTGGAAGGGGTTATAATGTCATTTAAGCTGGTGGAAGGGGTTATAATGTCATTTACAGCTGGTGGAAGGGGTTATAATGTCATTTACAGCTGGTGGAAGGGGTTATAATGTCATTTACAGCTGGTGGAAGGGGTTATAATGTCATTTACAGCTGGTGGAAGGGGTTATAATGTCATTTACAGCTGGTGGAAGGGGTTATAATGTCATTTACAGCTGGTGGAAGGGGTTATAATGTCATTTACAGCTGGTGGAAGGGGTATAATGTCATTTACAGCTGGTGGAAGGGGTTATAATGTCATTTACAGCTGGTGGAAGGGGTTATAATGTCATTTACAGCTGGTGGGAGTGGTTATAATGTCATTTACAGCTGGTGGAAGCGGTTATAACGTCATTTAAAGCTGTGGAAGTGGTTACAGTGTCATTTAAAGCTGTGGAACTGGTTATAATGTCATTTAAAGCTGTGGAAGTGGTTATGATGTGATTTAAAGTTGGTGGAAGTGGTTATAATATTATTTAAAGCTGGTGGATATGGTTATAATGTTATCGAAACTGGTGGAAGTGGTAAGGTTAGGATTCAGATGTTGTTGTTGTTGTGTGTGTGTGTTTGTTTGGGGAGGGGGTGGGGGGGGGGGGGGGGCGGATGGCAAAGGTGAGTGGTAATTGAGTAAAATTGGGTGTCCCAGGTGTGCCATGAAAACAAAGTATCAGATGATGTGGGGGTGATATGCTGTGTGATTTGGTTAGGCAACTGATAGTTTTTTGTTATTTATTTATAGTGTTTATTCATTTTCTGTTAAATAAACAAACTCGGCATTGTTACAGTAGAAGTAATGATTAGTCACAGTATAGAACTTGCTAAAACACCTGTCCTTAGATTGCCAAATTCTATCATTTGCTTGTGGTGGCAGCCTTGTTGTAAACCCTTAATAGGAAGGGTAAGAAGAGGTAGAAGAGGAGGGTATCTGTTACATTAAGAACGAGGAGATACGATTTCTTTTTAAACGAGGGGGGTTATAACCGCCATCCACAACCGGTTTTTATTAGGTTTTTTTTTATTCTGACCGTCTTTAGTAGAGGTGTCCATTTGCAAATCTGAGACGCTGTAGTTACAGCTATGAATCAATTTTCAAAGTATGTCATTTTTTTTTCTAATTATTATGAAGAAACAGTTTTATAACATAATGCCAAGCTGGGCTTAATCCTCCCCACTCCCCATGCTGGGCTCACCCCCCCCCCCCACATCCCCCAAACCCAAACCCACTAATGGCTGGTGTATTTCTACAGGCAACACACCATTCCTGGAGAGGTCAGCATGCTTGAGGATTTTGAATTTCAAAGAGCCAGAACCTACATTAATTCATGTGACGAGGGTACCTTCCAGCTGCATTACGACAGTGCGAGAACGACAGAAAAGGAAAAAAAAAACATGTCCTACTTAACAGACATATGCTGGGCGTTGGAGAGAGATCATTAATCGACAGTGATGTGCGAGGAACCGTGGATACAGGCAAAGACTGCAGATGAATCGTGGGCTTTGCTCAGATCAGGAATGTCGCGAGAACCGTGGATGCATGGAAGACTGCACAATAAATGCGAGTTGTTCAGATCAGGAAAATCGCCATTATGTAACTGACGACAAGCGAAAAGACAGAGGTGGTCCTGAAAGAAACTGAAGAAGAGTGGAGCGCTTGAAGAGGCAGATAAAACGGCTACACTGGAATATGATGAGGATGTATGCAAGGAAGCCTTCTCCTTGGAAATGACCAAGAACCGTGTTGACGAGCTGATAACTTGGATGCTTGTGCAAACAACAACCTGGATCTTCAAGGCAAAGTGGTCAGAGCTCTACCTTGCTGACGATATTGAATGGAAACAAAATTTACCCTATGTTAGCGCTGCAGACGCAAAACTTGATCATTGACGAATCAGTTATTCAATACTTTGGGACATGGGACGAATACCCTTATACCTGGCACACCTCCATAGTGTGTGTTTAATATGTGGTCACTTACAATGCCACCAGGGTATCTGTTGCAGTCATGGACTTATGGAAAAGTGGCAACTGAAGTCTCGGGTCTTTTGGGCATGGTGGGTTTATTGTGGCTGATGTGACATTTAAGATGCAACGAGAACAAAATCCTTCTTTCCATGTTACCTTTGGAAACCTCTGCTCGAGGCTGAACTGGTCACCTACCTCTGCACGATAAACAGTGCGTGCATTAAAGCAATCAGCGCCAGATTCAGTGGTGGTCCACTTCTGTCTGTGGAAAAAAAAAAAACAAACAAACAAAAAGCTGGCACTGAATTTGTTCAAAGAGCAAAGCGCTTGTCCAGAGCAGTGACAATCAGAGAGCAAAGCGCTGCAGTCAGTTGAAGGGCGGTGTGGACGGGATGAACCAAAACGTATGAAATGCTGCAACGCCATTACTTCAAACATGATAGCAGTCATTCTTTGTCTTGTGTACTGATGTAAGCATCCGAAATCTACCAACCGCGTAGGGCAATAGCGGCAGTGGATACAAAGCCCTTGGATGTTCTGGCCGACATAGCCAGAGATCTGCCATGGCAAAATCGACCACAGTGTTGAGCCTTTGAAACGCAGTGTGTCTACACGGTGTGTGCTGTCGGATAAGAGCTGAGTATCGGTGCAAAGTAATTGAAGGACTGTAGCCATCGAAATCATTCCCTGATGAGACGGCCACGCTTCTCAACCTTTTTTCATACTTTTGTGGGTAACATTCCAAAATTTCACTATACAATAGTCAGCTCAGAAAACGGGTGTTCTGATCTCTTTAAAAAGATACAAGCACTCTTGTTTATGACGGCTGTGTGTTGTTGTTTGACAAAACAAGGAGATGGGGTGGGGTGCAAATTCAGTTGCTACGTAGCAGATCTGCAAATTGAGTTGTTACGTAGTTTTGCGTGATGTTAAGCTCATCTTTCGATTTTGGAGTTCATTTTAAAGCAATAAAATTACAGCTTTAAAGTATTCACTTTATATTCATGTTGTGTAATAGCATGAAAAACCTTTGTATGTTTGATCTCATCATTCCGAAAATAGACCCGAACAGTTTAATATAAAAATCAAAATGGGCTTTTCGTCTGTTACAATAATTGTTATGCATGTGAAGTTGTGATATATAAATTGATGACTGCTACCCATGTGAAGTTGTTATTTGTGAAGTTATTGTGCAGTTCCTAGGTCATCTATTCCAACAGCATTTGTAGCATCTATGTTGGCCTGTGTCAGTTTTGGCGTGTATAAAGGAATTGTTCGTCGAACATTATTAGAGTGAGAACTAACTATGAAAGACTTTACCATTCTAGCTTTTTTTTCTAATGACAGCAATTGCCCAGAATCCTGGATGGAATCCTGGTGCCCGAAGACTTTTCCACATCTTTGATGGCTACTCCGTCCGAATCCGCAGTCCTAGACGTCGTATCATCATGTTCAGTTTTCGCCACTTGCACCTTCATTCTGAGGAACGCATAACGTTTACTGACAGAAACTTAAAGCTCCGTCTGTCATTCAAAGCTTATAGTATGCCCCCGCCGTTCATCTGGAAAGTGGACAGGTACAGAAACGATGCTATTATCGCGAAGACAGAATCAAGGACCTTTGGAATAACGCTTGGATTGCGAGTATTGTTCTCTTTCCACAAGGTGAAATGGAATCTTATCTGCCAGATAATAATGTCAATTTCCTGTCTTTTTTCCGTACTTGACTGCTCCTCTCTCTCTCTCTCTCTCTCTCTCTCTCTCTCTCTCTCTCTCTCTCTCTCTCTCTCTTAATCAGAAATTGGAAGACGTATAACCTTTTTGTTGAGAAAAGAACGCACGCCATTTAATGACTATTCAGCATTAAGCGGATGTTCAAGCATATGGAAATATATCATTTGCCAAAAGTAGTAGCTGTGCTGATCATTGCGGCATCTGTGGCACAAACACCACCCCACATCAGTTTCAGATTATCCAACTAGTCCACAAACGCTTTAGCTCATCTGATGTCTTGCCACCACACTGCGCATTATTTGAAGCTGATGGACAAATGAACTGATGATAAAGAAGAGAGAACTTATGAAGAGAGTCTTGTAGCTACGACTTAGCAGATGTCAGACCAGCGCCCTGGCCCAACACACTAGTCAGACCTTGGATACCAGCCTAACATTGTCTGTGCCATTATGATCATAGTGTGTGTGTGTGTGTGTGTGTGTGTGTGTGTGTGTGTGTGTGTGTGTGTGTGTGTGGTCAGTGTACACATGTGTACATATGTGTGTGTGCATGGGTGTGTCGACACGGGTCCATGTGTGTGTGTTTCAGTGCATGTTGCACGTTTATGTGCATACATGCGCGTGTGCATGTGCGCACGCGTGCACATGTAAGCGTGAGTGTGATCTGTAGGCGCGTGTCAGCATGCTCCTGAATGCACACATCTATGCATGAGTGTAATATGTCTGCATGTATGTGTGCCTGTGTATATGGGCATACGCAATGAGTGCGTGCGTGTGTGTATGCGTGCGCGAATGTGTCCATGTGTGTGTATTGCATGTCTGTGTATATGGGCATAAGTGTACACGCAACCAAGCGTACCTCTGTGTTTGCACGCGCGCACTAAACTTTGTGCATGAGTGTGTATATGCACGCACGTGTGTGTGCATGGAATGTGCACATGTGCACGTGTGCATATATGTGCACATGAGCACATGTGTGTGTGTGTGTGTGTGTGTGTGTGTGTGTGTGTGTGTGTGTGTGTGTGTGTACGCTCTCTCTCTCTCTCTCTCTCTCTCTCTCTTTCTCTTTGATTTGATTATTTGTGGAAAACGAATATTCACTTGACAACATAGTAACAACAACAATGCAACACACCAACATACATACACACACACACGCGCGCGCGCGCACACACACACACACACACACACACACACACACACACACACACACACACACAGGTGCGCGCACATGCGCACTCACGCACACAAAACCGTATACACACATACACACAGACCCAGCACACAGGCATGCACGCGAACACACACACACACACACACACACACACACACACACACGCGCGCGCGCGCGCGCGCGCGCGCGCGCGCACGCACACACACTCACATCTGTGGACACTACATTTTACACACTTGCATCAATTCAGTGATGCACACTTCCCGTGTGCACTAAACCTTTCAGTAAATCTGGGGGTCCTGAGAGATTCAAAGTCTGATCTTAGTTGACGTGGGTTTGGTCATTTTGTGTGCCATTGGAAAGGTCCTGTATGAGTCTGCTCCACTCTCTAGGAGTCTTTGCAGTGTTGGCCTCGAGATTATTCAAATATTTGGTTGGTGAGCCCCCCCCCTCCTGTACATGTGGCCACACTCTCCCTGATGTTGAGCTCTGAAAGATGGTCTTAGTGTCTTTGCTCGTAATTGTTGAGGTGGTTCTCTTGATTGCTTGTCACGTCAGATCGGTCAAGCTGTAACCTAGTTCTTATCATTGCCTCACCTGCCAGTGTGTTTGGCTGTCCCATTTTCTTTGACATCTGGACGTCCTGGGCAGTACATTCATATGCGTCTCTCAAATGGAAGGCTGCTCATTACTTCATGCCATGTAGGGCATCCCATGCCACTCTCCCCCTTTTAAAAGTAGGTGCATGGGATCAGTCAATATCATGGCTTGTTGAGTTTCTGAGGTGGTCCAGCAGAACGCTTGTGTGACTGCTTCTACCTCCATCGTTAGAGATTTGAAGTGAGGTTCAAAGTGAGATGACTGCAGGCGGGAATCACACAAACTTAAAGAAAAAAATACCATTCCACTGAACGAAAGGGACAAACAAATTATGAAACAAAGCACGACGTGTTTTGACCTCTTTGGTCTTCTAAGCGTACAATTTGAGGAGATGAGTGATTGCTCGTTCTTATTTTTCACTCTCCTGAATAATACTTAACTTGACTGAAGAAGACCAAAGAGGTCAAAACTCGTCGTTTTGCTCGTTCTTCGTTTTCATTGTCCTGAATGTTGTTTGCTTTGTCTGAAGAAGACCAAAGAGGTTGAAATGCGTCATGTTTTGCGTTTCAGTTTGTCGCTTTCATCCAGCGGGATGATATTCTTTCTTTTAAGAAGATCTGAGGCTGTTAAACTGCATGCACTATTGTCTTCCTGAATGATCTGGTCCTTTTGCTTCACTGTGTATCCTCATCTTGACTTACCTTCAGTGATGGACCGTCAGTGTATATAACAATGTCTTCTTCTCTGCCCAAATTTTCCATCTGGATCAACGTGTTCGTGTTAGTTTTGCCTTCTTGTCATTTTCAACACTTTTTGTCTTCCAAGCCTTGGAGCAGTTTGGCAGAGGTGTTTACAATGGTCTGGATGCTTTTCCCATTCCTATGCTTCTTTGAGTTCTGCTGACTGGCACACAATCTGTGTATTGTCTTCTGCCTGTCCCATCTATGATTTTCAACGTCCTAGACAAGTGCCTTTTGTTTCATCAACTGCCGCAGGTAGTGGGTTTGGGGAATGTTCGAATGCTCTAAAATGTGCCTTAACCTGTTCTAACTTGTGTGGCACCTGTATTTATGTAAGGCCTAGCAGGTATTGCATTGTTTCAATGTCTGTGTCCTTCATAGTTCCCATGTTCAATCTCGTCTCTTCATTTTGAATTTTCTAATTAAAGAAGATTGTTCTAGGACAGGGTTGTAAGCCTAACCAATAATTGATCACACGAATACAACTGCATAATGCAGTCGATAGAGATGGTACTGTCAGTGCCTTTAGCTGCTGCTGCTTCCATGGGAAACAGGCCCTTTTTGAATTTAAGAGCAACATTCTCAACAGAATTCTATCAGAGCCTACACATCCCAATAGCGTAGGCTGTCCACTGATTAAGTGTGTGTACTCCATTGAAAGAAACTGGTGAGGGTAATTGTCCTGATGTTTTGTTGTTGAGACTGCAGACCATTGTTTGGACTTTTGCAGGGATTCAGATTCTTGATCCTATTGAACAATGCTGTTTCATTGCTGCTGAACTGCTTGCTTTTTTTTTCACTATTCTTTGATGTTTAATAGTCAGACCGTGATCTGCGATTGTCAACACTAGAGCAATTCCGTTTCTATGGAGGTTTGCAATGTCTTTGGTGTGAACATTGTATAACATACAGCCGAGAGGAGAACCTTGAGGCGATCCCATGAACCATGAGAGTTTATGAGGTTTAAACACACGGTCTCCAAATCGTGTGATGATGGTTCGCCCCTGAAGTGCTGTTGCCTACAACCCATCGTGTACGTATCCAGCTAACTCCATTGTCAAGGAGTAGTTCCATGAGAAGCGAGAACTGGACCTTGCTGCATGCATCTTCCGGGTCTGTTGCAGCAGCCAGTGCTCCTTGAACAGTAGCTACACACCAACTATAGGAACATCAGTAACGACTATGACAGTGCGTGTGAAACTGATGGTGATGATAATGGGAAAAAATGGCGACAACTGTGACGATGACGTGTTCATTTATCATCCAGCATAATAATAACGTGTTGACATGTTAGCCAAGAGCAAAACACGAATCTGTGATCTAAATACGTACTGTATGCAAGCCTTTTGCATTCAAGTTATCTTGGCAAATTTCTCTAGATATACATATCTCTCTTCTCTGTTTGCTTGCCTGTTTGTTTGTTACCACACTTGTTCTTTATTTACCGAGTACAGGTCTTCTAAAGGTTAGCGAGCCCACTACCTCAAATGACGTTCTCTACGGACTGCAGATCTCTTCTGGTGGGTCTTCAGCACACAAGAAGAGAGAACAGAACGGCAGGACGTCAAGAAAGCCCTCCATGATCTCTCAAGACTGTTTAAAATCGCAACCCAGTGGATCTATTCCACTGTGGGATCAGCAAAAATTAAAATGTTGATATTTAATGCAAACCCGGCAGGAGCAATTTAGATATCCAGTAACCTACAAAAAAGCTACCACTCCCACCCACAGTCACAGTAGGTTCTTAAACAGAAAGATGGGCGCAGACAATGGTGCTGACTCGATTCACCAGCTCTACAGGCTATTGTTTTCAGACTGAGTACTGCAGAGATCCCTGTACCATCTCAGCCAGTAAAGACCATGCATAGTAACGTTTATGCCTTACTGGATTCCAGACCCCTGAACATGACCTTCAGAATGATTTATTTGTGAGCTTCTTCGACGTCAAACCTGACAGAAGCAGCACATGGGGCTGAAGGTGCATCTTTGAGGTAGCAGTCACGATCTGGAGATGGCCATCTGATTCTTTGCGGAAACGTCTTGGCAGATCTAATGCACATCACCTGCGTAAAAAAAAATGACAAAGTAATAAACTCCGCTAGGAGCAAATTACTTTCTATACACGACATTCAAATCAACTCCCATTTTCATGCTTTCACATCCTTCCACCTCCCAGAATGGAAATGCCCCAGTGGGATAAACTAAAAAAAACTAAGAGAGAAAGGTCCCATTTGAGCGGAAATGCCCCAGTGGGACAAATGGAAGAACCAAGACAGAAGGGACCCATTTGAGCGGAAATGCCCCAGTGGGACAAATTGAAGAACCAAGACAGAAGGGACCCATTTGAGCGGAAATGCCCCAGTGGGACAAATGGAAGAACCAAGACAAAAGGGACCCATTTGAGCGGAAATGCCCCAGTGGGACAAATGGAAGAACCAAGAAAGAAGGGGCCCATTTGAGCGGAAATGCCCCAGTGGGACAAATGGAAGAACCAAGACAGAGGGACCCATTTGAGCGGAAATGCCCCAGTGGGACAAATTAAAGAACCAAGAAAGAAGGGGCCCATTTGAGCGGAAATGCCCGGGTGGAACAAATTGAAGAACCAAGACAAGAAGGGACCCATTTGAGCGGAAATGCCCCAGTGGGACAAATTGAAGAACCAAGACAGAAGGGACCCATTTGAGTGGAAATGCCCGGGTGGGACAAATTGAAAATCAAGAGAGAGGGGACCCATTTGAGTTGAGGAAGGAATTCACACGTCATGGGTTTAATCCTTATTAAAGAGAGGTACTTGACCACAACAGACTTATTTCACGCACGCAGTAGAGTCCATCACGCAGCAGAGGAGGAAGACAAATTCTAATCACCAAGCCGTACAAAAACAGTTCACCATGCCCAGATGGGCAAGAGCCACACACACACACACACACACATACACACACACACACGTTACCAATATGCTGATAAACTACAATCGTTATGCCAAGAGTATTAAATACAGAGGCAACTCTTTCAGCTATGCTTGTGGACCCATTTAGGAAAGAAGGGAGGTCAAAAGTGCTGCCAACCTCGAAGAACTGTGCTGAACATTAATTTTTGTGTATCTCGTAAAAATGCAGTCTCACACTGACTGACCAAGCAATATGTTTAACAATTAAAAGTGGAGGGAAGCAAGTGCTTTTATAACAATAACTTGTTCAGAAAAGACAATGGGGAGAGAGGGGATCTAGGACAGAAAGAAAACAGGAATGAAACATGAGGGCAGTGGATGATGAAATCTTTTCTACAAGCGTATAGATGCTGTCGTGCTCAATCATATCGTCTGCTCAGAGGTCTTTTGTCTGCTGATTCTCATTGTCAGTGAGACGCGATTATATGTAAATATACATGCAAGCATGTAGGTGTGTATGTGTGTATGTATGTAAGTATGTATGTATGTATGTATGTATGTATGTATGTATGTATGCATGTATGTATGTATGTATGTATGTGGGTGTGAGGAAGAAACACTAAGGTCAAAATATTTGCAGGAAAGTGACGTTCTCGTTGCTTGCTTTCTTTGTTAGAAATGTTGTTGACTCTCTCTCTCTCTCTCTCTCTCTCTCTCTCTCTCTCTCTCTCTCTCTCTCTCCCTATTTTTTTTTTTTCTCTTTGGTCTCTCTCTCTGCAAGTAAAACCTAAAGCACGCAACATGTTCTAGTAGTTTATTGATTGAAGACGATGAAGCTAGCACACCTTTATAAGAGAGAAGTATGTCAGTCTAGCGAGTAGCATGAGGGAATCCGGCTTCCAGGCCTGGTACCTCGCCATAGCCATAGCCATAGAAGTTGGAGCAAGAGGATTTTTGTGGGCTCATCAGCCTCTGACTTCATGAAACAGCTCGGGATTTCATGTAAGAAGAGGACCAGAACCCTGAAGACAATGCCGAGGCAGCCGAAAAGTGTTCCAGCTGGATCTGGTCGAGGAGGAACAGAAGTGAACTTCATAAGGCTTAAATTTCCCCACTTAGAACAGGTGTCACGTTCGCAGTGGGGTAAGACATCCGTCTAAAAAGGCACGCCTGATCCCCAAAAAGTTTGCGGGTTCGAATCCCAGCAGCGCCAAAAATAAAAGTTGGCAGTAGAAGGGCATCTGGGAGTCATGACCTGGGTGCGGCCTGGCCCCTTCAGTGAAGAGCTCAGGCCCGGAACATGTGTCTTCTCTGAAGACCTGCTGTCAAGCTCTCCCTAGAGATTCTTCCTACTGAACACTACTGTAACTGAACTTTCAGAAGCTCTAGCAGCATCATTATCTGTAACAATGTTGTGTTTCGTACCTGTACTTATCTTGTGACTCAACAAATCGAGTGAAAAGTCTGTTCAATTTCACAGATATTAAACAAACTTGACAGCAATTTGTAATTATCAAATAACACTTGCTGAAGTGATCGAGCACAGCCGTTTCGTAGGTCATGAAGAAATTTCGGTTCAATTCTGACAAAAAAATGTTGATAACGACAATGATGAAAATGATGATGATAGAAATTTCGGTTCAATTCTGTCAAAAAATGTTGATAACGACAGTGATGAAAATGATGATGATGATGATGATGATGATAGAGGAAAAGGAGATAGAAGTACTTGTGTTTGACTGTCGGTCCTCTAAAACAAAAAGGAGCCTTCTTCTTTTTTCCAGCATCACTAATTATCATTTACTTCACAAAATCATACCACCACAGCAGTCATTCCCAAGTAAACAAAATGACTGAATAATAGATAAATAAATGAATAAAGAAAAATGAAATAAAGAAATAACTGACGACGACACACACACAGACACAGAGACATTGAGAGGAGAAAAAAACTGCCCAAACTGTCTTATTGCTCCTAATGATATGGTGAAAGTGGCGATGATGAAGATAAGGTAAGACAGAAATAATACACTCTACTTTCGTTTTGATATATCTTTTCACAGGTCTCTAAAATGCCACCCAAACTTCCAGACGCAAGATGGAACTGTTCTGTTCCCAGCTGGCCTGATTTTAGACCTCATCTTGCCTGTAACCTAAAAACAGAGTGCGCAGAAGCGGAAGATGAAATGGATTGTGGGTATGAACTGTGTCGATCAAAGCAGGGGTTTGTAGTTGAGGACACCTGTTACGTGATTAAGTATTTTAATCCCTCGCATAGACAACGCAACAAGGTTTCAACGTATTATGATGTGCATGAATTTTGCATCAGAACTGGAGGTTCCTTGTCTTCGTTCAGCACTTATAAACGATGGAGACAGATGACAGAGCTGATGAAGAAGCATCTCTTGTCTCCAAATCTCCATGTGGGACTTACAACACGTCAGCTAAATGCGATGTAATATTGATATAATCATATTCGATAACCTCTCTCTCTCTCTCTCTCTCTCTCTCTCTCTCTCTCTCTCTCTCTCTGGACGATGAGAAGCACTTTTTTGTTTTATTGTTAAGAATGCAATACTATTCGTGGAAAACTAACACTTTTTGAAAAAGAATATTGTTTAGAATGAAGACACAGAGTGCTAAATCTGAACTACGACGATGACTCGGGGAAATCTCTTGCAAGGTATACTGCAGAGGCATTGAACATGTGAAATTAGAAGAATAACTCAAACCAAAGTGTTTTAAAGATATAACGAATATTATTGGAGACGGTAACACGTTTTAGTATTTAGTGTAAATGCATTGCGAATTCTTGAAGGTGCATTATTCTGGAAGGTGGATATTCAGGCTTAAGGTGCGTGGAATAGAATCATTGGTTTAATTCAAGTTTGTAGTGGATTTCCTGTTTACGTTATTTGCTTTTTGCGTTGCACCTCGCGTGTCACAAAGCTGTATAGCTAATGAGGTGTGAAATGTTCTCTCTCTCTCTCTCTCTCTCTCTCTCTCTCTCTCTCTCTCTCTCTCTCTCTCTCTCTCTTGTATGTACCTCGCTTTTCCTTTCTCTTCTACCCAGTCCCTACCCATATCCGGTTGGTTCCCAACTCCCATTCCTCAATAGTCCCTTTTCGTAAATGGGCACTGATGGCCTGATTCACATTAAACTATTCACATTCGTATTCTCTCTCTCTCTCTCTCTCTCTCTCTCTCTCTCTCTCTCTCTCTCTCTCTCACTCTCTGTCTCTGTCACCCCCCCCCCTCTCTCTCTCTCTCTGTCTCTCTTTCTCTTTCTCTCTCTCCTTTGATTTATTCCCCCCCCGTTTACTCTACAACTATTAATGCTTCATTACCCTAGTAACGTGAGAAACCAAATTATGTTGAGTAAAATTGAGATAAGGTTAAAGGTCATGACAAGCTAAAGGTAGTAAGAAAATGTGAGTTGAAGGTAGGAGACTGCAGAATGTGTCAATATGATCCAGCGTCACCATCGTCACCATCATTACCATTTGTTCCCTAACCCTAGGGTCACTGGGGCACCATTTGACTTGCCCAGCATTCCATATTGTTGGAGGTCCTCTACCTGCTTGGAAAACATGGTGTAGCAGCACACGTGAACTAATGAGTGTGAGGCTGGAAAGACCTAATGGTAGTCAGAACAATCCTCGTACTCATCAATGCTTACATATATCCAGTACCCACACTTCAAAAACAGACTGCACCTTTCTGGGGGAAAAAAAAGAACATGAATGTGGGTACTCTGTCATACTATGTGGAGATCTTAATGCACGCTCACAATTGTGGGATCAGCATGGCACCAATCCTCAAGGAAGTGCGCTGGAAAGCGATGTTGGATGAAGTATTTCTTAGTGCATAGGCATCATCGTCTCCAACCACATACAGGGAGACAGGGTGACACTGACAGTGCCATTGCCTTTGCATTCATTGGACCAAATTCACAGCAGGCATGAGAGCGGAAACACTTCTTTATCACAAAAGTGATCATCTCCCTGTTGTTTTCAGTTTACAGAAACCATCAAAAGTTACACAAACGAAACAAACGGGCCCTTTTCAATATAACAGCAATGTAGAGAAATATCGTAGGAACTTTAAGGAGTAAAAGATGCAACAGAAACAATACTAACCAAACAGATTGTTCAACCCCTTTAGTGGAATACAGACATGGAAACAGCCTGGAAAGAGAAACGCAAGGCTGCAAGAATTGGGCAGAGAGAAAGAAGAAAACATTGCCCTGATCCAACTATTAAAACAGACATGAATGAAAAATCTGAACGATTTAAAAGAGTAGCTGAAGAGGCAAAAGAAACAAAGTGGCAACAATTTGACTGTCACTTAATTATGACACATCAACCACTCAGTTCTCACACGTTTATAATCGCATGGAAAGAAAACACAAAAGAAACGAAACTCCAGATATTTTAGATGCTGATGGGACCAAAAATGTGGAAAGAGGGTTGGCTCTACTTAAATGTTTCTTAGAACAAAGTGATCAAAGAAATATCTGGAGGAAAAAGAAGAAATGTGTGACCAAGTTAAACCAATACTAGCTCAGACTGGCACTGGTGATGAAATTACAGCATCTGAACTGGATGATGCAATAGCTAGATGCACTAAGGGTAGTGCTCCAGGTCCAGACAAAGTACGGTATGCAGATATCAAACATCTCTCAGAAGAGGGACAGAGCCTGTCTCTTCAGTCTCTATCAGGAGAGTTTTGATAAAGGCTATGTCCCAGAAGTCTGGACACACAGCTACCTAAAAGCCTACCCCCCAAACCAGCAAAAAAAAATCGTCTTTGGCTAAATGGATACCGCATGCTCACTATGCAAAATATAGCAGGAAAGTTCATGGAACGAATCATAGCAAGAAAACTCGCAAGAGATTTTGAAAGTCGACAATCCTCCCATCAAATCAAGGAAGCTACAGAAAAGATCAAGTACATCGAAAAATGCGGCCGCTTTTGCCTATGAAGTATACCAAGGATTTCAAAGGAAGAAAGAAACACACTGGCTGTTCAATAGACCTGGTCGATGCTTACAACAAAGTCCAGTTCTCGCTTATCATGGAACTACTCCTTGCCTACGGAGTCAGCAAGACGCTTACACTATGGATAGCAGCAGCACTTCAGGAGCAAACCGTCATCCTAGGGTTTGAAGATTGGACATCTGAGCCTCATAAACTTTCTATGGGATTATCTCAAGGTTCCCCTCTCTCTGCTCGAGTGTTGACACTAGCAGATGACGGTCTGATCTACAAAACATCAAAGACTGCACAAGAAAGAACAAAGCAGTTCAGCAACAGTTTAACGAAAATTGCTGAGTGGTGTCAAAGAAAGTGGGTCGTCCATCAACCCTACAAAAGCCAGACATAAGTCTGCACTCTCAACAACAAGACATCAGGACAAGTACCCTCACCAGCTTCCTTCAATGGGATACCAATTGAAACAACTGACAACCTACGCTATTTGGGCTCAGGCTTTGACAGAATGCTAACCTTTAGAAAGCATGTGAAAAAACAAAATGACTTCTTCAAAATAATTTAATTGAAAACTCATCTATGGAACAATTTAATGACATCAGAAATAAAACGAATAACAGCTGCTCAAAAACAACGTCATGGACTTAAGTGATGAACACCTTCATTTCAGAAATCAGAACAGTCAAATCAAATGACAATCAATGTCAATACTCAGTATGGCCGCCCATTAGCGCGGATACAAGCTAGACATCTCTGTCTCATAGAGTCCACAAACCTCCTGAGAGTCAGCTGGGGGATGTTGTTCCACTCCTGCTGCAAGAAGTCGAAGAGCTGGCCCAGGTTCACTGCTGGAGGATGGTTCACGTGAAGCAGGCACCCCAGGACGTCCCAGGCGTGCTCGATTGGGTTAACGTCGGGCGCGAGGACGCTGGCCAGTCAAGGCGGTTGACCTGCTGCTCTCCTACAAGAGACGTTTACACCCTGGCATGGTGGGGACGGGCGTTGTCGTCCTGGAGGATGGCGTCAGGGCCCAGGGTTTGCAGGGCGGGCAGGACCAGAGGCTGAAGAATGTTGTACCTGTATCCCACACCAGTTAGGTTGCCTTCAACTCGGTACAGGGGGTTCTGAAGTTCCTTCCTATGCCACCCCCCACCCATGATAGACCCCCCACCATACCAGTCCCGTTCGATTACATTGGCTTCGTGGTAGCGTTCCCCCGTCCCCCTCCAGACACGTATGCAACCATCGTGGAAGAGCCGAGCAAAACGCAACTCGTCAAAAAAAAAAAACACATCACCTGGGCCCAAGTGCTGCCTCCTCCCAGGCCACATGAGCTCGGCACCAGGTCAGTCGTGCCCTACGGTGAGCCGCCATCACCACAGGTCAAACAGCTGGCCATCTTGCTCAGAGGTTAACTTCTCTCAGGCGGTTCTGAACAGTTTGGTTGGAAATGTTGATGTTCGCTGCAGCACGCAGTTGTTGCCTGAGGTTGTTTGCAGTGGCAGTTCTTTGTCTCAGCGCCATCAGAACCAGCAGTCTACCCTGCTGTCTGGGTGGTGGACCTACACCAGCCAGACTGTCTTTATTCAGCAGTACTACCTGTGGCATTGAAGTGGTCATGAAGTCTTTGGATGACAGCATGATGACACTTGAAGGCGACGACCAACTTCTCTGACGCCTACACCTTCTTGAAGCCAAGCAACAGCCCTTCCCTGGTCAGTGTCATTTAATCCCTGTCTTGTGGCATGGTTTAAAACACCTCCAAAGCGTCTTTTTTACACCCACTGGTCAGCAAAACTGGTTGCCATGTGTTCAGTAAAGGCACGACTTGCACGTGCAATGCGGTTTGCAGTCAGTCCAACTCTGCCGCCTCAGCTATTCGCTCGCAAACCGCGACCATGTTATTGTGATTTCGGTGTTTCTTTTGTGAACTCGTTAAACCCACTAGACTCAGATTCGACTGAACACATGCCAAAACCAGTTTTGGTAGAAGCAGTTGTCACACTTTCAGTGCGAAAATTGGACAAAAGCTTTGAATTCTATACACTACCATGCGTTCTTTAAACCATATGAAAAATGCAGGTGGCTCTTACGTTGTTTTGAGCAGTATAGTATAGTGGAATCATTTGCTTGGAACTATTT
>JADBJO010006296.1:0-10000 GCA_016801955.1 Conus betulinus | reverse complement strand
ATAAAATTCCTTTCTCTCGTTAAATTGACGAGGAGAAGTCGACAGTATTTCTCATTTTCCTGCTAAATACACCACCATGCTGTGTTACTCACAATGTGTTATTTACGTGTTGTAGTAATCATACTCTGTTCCATTGCTCAGCAAAACACATCAGGAATGTATACTGTACTGTACATTGCATATGCATAATGACTACTGTTGATTCTGTTGATTCTGTTCTGTAGTGTTACTATCAAAAAGAAGAATGCGATGGAGTATACGACTGTGAGAACGGTGCTGACGAGATGCAATGTGATGACAGTCAGCTGGATCCCCTCAATGGACACAACTATGCCCGGCATTCACCCCCCTCCCCCTTTCATGGTCACTCTGGACGGAAAAGGTTTGCATCAAGTGTTGTCTCTTCATGGGCAGCCCTGTCCTCACACACATTTCTGGTGTCTCAGTGACCACTACTGCCTTCCTGTCTACGTGCGCTGTAATGGAATCGATGACTGTCCTGGACGGGAAGATGAACGGGGCTGCAACCTGGATGACCTGTGTCCAGGGTTTACCGATGTCGACGTTCTTCTGTCTGCCTCCATCCCAGTCATGTGTGTGATGGCATGGTCCAGTGTCCACAGCGTGATGATGAGCTGTGGTGTGATGTGACGTGTCCACAGCAGTGTCAGTGCTGGGGACTGGCCTTCATATGTAGACAGAAGTTTTCACTTCCTTCGTTTTCTAGCTTACGTTATGTCGATGCCGGTGACAGTGGTATGACCCTGAAAGAGTTTGCACATCAGCTGTTGTTGGTCCACCTTGGTCTGGCCCACTGTAATCTGTCTGGACTTGATGATGTTGTCTTCAACAATCTGAAAAGCCTCGATCTCAGCCATAACTTCTTACAAAATTTCAAGATCAATCAGTTTAAAAAATTTTCCTCTGCTGAAAGTGCTGTTTCTTTCAGGAAATCCTCCTGCCCTCACGTTCATAAAATTTTCAAAGTAACGTGACAATCACATCACTGCAGTACCTTGATATGTCATTAATCCAGCTTCCAGTGTTGTATGTGAGTGATCTAAACCAGTTTGTACATTTGAAAGTCCTCAATTTGTCAGGATGCAGAGTTGATCAGATTCAAGGAGGTGGATTTAACGCATTCAAAATTCTGCAAGTGTTGGATATAAAGGGCTGTGAACTCTCTGAGTTTCCAGAGAAAATGCTGAGTGATCTTACTCATTTGCACAGTGTGTATGCTGACAATTTCAAGGTCTGTTGTGCAGCTACGCTTCCTCAGGGATTCAATTTCAATGACTGCCACGCTCCCTTTGACGAAGTGTCGTCGTGTGAAGCCCTCCTTCATTCTAACACTTACCGTGTGTTCCTGTCTCTGTCCACTGTTATGGCGTTGACTGGTAACCTGGCCACATTTCTCTTCCGGTTGACTAGAAGGCACAAAGAACGGTCTGGCTTTTCTGTTTTGTTACCAATCTCTGCATTGCCGATTTCTTGATGGGAGTGTACTTGTCCATTATTGGTGTGGCGGATCGTATGTACCTGGGCTCCTATCTGTTGGTGGACACACGTTGGAGGCACAGTGCTTCATGCATGACGGCTGGTGTTCTGTCATTTCTATCATCACAAGTCTCTGTCTTCATGATCTGTCTTATCACCATTGATCGTTTCTTGGTGTTGCGCTTTCCTTTTAGTCAGCTGCGCTTCCATCGCAAGGCTGCCCTGTTGGTGAGCATGGCAATGTGGTCAGTCAGTCTCCTTCTGGTCTCAGTGCCTCTGTTCCCTCACTCTCCCTTCCATGAGTTCTACAATCAGGCTGGTATCTGCATCCCACTGCCCATCACCAGAAAAGAGTTCCAGGGGGATGACTTTGCTTTTGGGATCATGATCGTCCTCAACTTCGTCCTCTTCATGCTGATTGCTGTTGGTCAAGGTCTGATCTACTTATCCATCAGGGCCAACATCATGGCAGCATCAGACACGGGGCGGCAGTCTCAGGACATGAATATTGCCCGTCGTTTGATCACCATCGCTGTCTCTGACTTTCTGTGCTGGTTTCCCATCGGGCTTCTGGGCTTACTGGCCAGTCAGGGTGTGCCAATCTCAGGGGAAGTGAACGTGGCCATGGCTATCCTTGTTCTTCCTGTCAACTCCGTCATCAACCCTTTCCTCTATACCTTCAACATGATCATGGAGCAAAGGCGGAAAGCCAGGGAGGCCAGCTTATTTAAACGGCTAAATGTTTCTTAGATACGATCACAATCACCCAAAGACATTTTGAGGATCTTTTCTTCATTCATTTACTTGTACTTGTCTGACGTTTTACTGTCACCTAGACATGATCATAACCACCTCAACAAATGTGTGAAGATGTTGTTCTATTTATCTACTTGTCTCTGTCTGCTACCGATGTTTGAGTGACTGTGATTCTCCCTAGAAATGAATCTACACTGTATTTGTGTTTCCTCTTTTTATTATAACTTTCATTCAGGTAGCCTGTAAAATAAGTTTATTTGGACTCATCGGATAGTTCGTGTCGATAGAGACCCTTCAAGTTGCTATTTGTACGTGGTTAATTTCAATCAGAAAAAATGCACATCTGATGACTGACTATCTTTTCTCAGCTAGATTGTTACCAAAATGTATCAGGCACCTTTAATTCTGCTTCATGATACGCTGTGGTGAGAAAAATCAGTCGTTTTCTGCTACGAGAGAATATTTACATTCGTCGAGCTCTTTGAGCCCTCTAGCTGTCGAAACATCGAGTAGCAGGGCTTTTACTCTGGATAGTCAACATATTAAGAAGCTCAGGATATCCGATCTAAGAAGAAAAAGCGAGACTGTGAAAATACAAAATAACGTATATGCTGGTTGATTGGAAATGAAAAATTAGCCAACTCAGAGAGAGAGAGAGAGAGAGAGAGAGAGAGAGAGAGAGAGGAAGAGAACTCAGAACTCAGAACATTTTTATTTGACAGGCCACAGGCCCATATCAAAGTGAGTGAACAGGTCAAAATAAATCAGTACAAGCCACTCAGCTGAAAGGTGTTCAAAATATAATGAAGACATTCATGAAGCAACTGCAGCATTAATTGCTTCGTTTCTAATGGCCATTGCTCTATAAATGAAATTACCAACACTCATAATAGTGGTCTCAATAGAACAGGCTAGCAACATGGACATTTTGAATAGAGAAGGGTGTTTGTAATATTTAGTTGGAATCAACTCGAGGCGCAACTTATCGTACAAAGGACAAACCAGTAGAAAATGAAGCTCAGTTTCGGTGCTTCCTTACAATGTGGACAGAAAATGTCATGGTTTCTATTGCGATCAGTATATCGTAAAAAGTGGCATCGTAATGGCGACATTCCTAACCGAAACCTTGAAAGTAACCTGCGGATGTTAACATGTTTAATTACACAGGGTAGTGACTTCGAATAAGAGACTGGTTATATGACCGATAAACATCGTACAACTCATGCGATTCGATAGCTGAATGCCAATCTTGGATGTAACAATCACTTAACGTTTCTTGAATTCTGTAATAAAAGCTTTCACATTACCAACACTTTGCATTTCCCAAAAACAATTCCAAACCCGAATCTGTAAAGAACATAGCAAACATTAGTCGTCCAGGTAATATAATTTTGATTCTGTAGATGTAGCAGCATATCATACGCTTTCTTCGGGAGTCTGTTATTATCCATACAAGCAACACGAAGCCAAAATCTGATACATTTTGCATAAGTATTAACATAAAGAGGGTATCTTCCAGATTCGCCGTACACTAAGTGCCTAGGAGCTTTTGGACTTACACCAAGAAATCTTTTAATAGCAGCTAAGTGCACCCTTTCAATTTGTTCCTGGTTGGATGACAGTCCCCAAATCTCTGCTCCATAAGTTAAGACAGGTTGTATTTGGCAATCGAATAGCTTAAAGAAAATACCAGGAGAATGCTCACCTATTGACCATAGCATTCTGTTGATAGCAATCAATCCTTTCTTTGCTCTGTTTGCTAAGTCACACATAGTTGGTTGGAAGGATAATCTTGTAGTCAGTATTATACCGAGATACTTATACATGTTAACAACGGAAAGTTGAGCATCACCAAAAGTCCAATTTTCATTCAAAGCAAGGTAACCCCCATTCCTGAATACAACAATATTTGATTTTTCCAGGTTCACAAGTAAATCTAAACGTTTTGAGGTATTATACAAGACATTCAGTTGGGTCTGCAAACCAATAACAGTATCAGAAAATAATGCAACATCATCAGCAAATAACAGAATCAAAAGTTCGGTGAGATCTGGAGAAAGCTGAATACCGTGTCTACCAAAAGTGTTTTATATCTTTAGTTAGTTCATTGATTAACAGTGAAAAAAGCACAGGTGAACACACCTCACCTTGTTTTAGGCCCCGTGGGCATAGAAAAGTATCAGTAAGGTCACCACTAGTTCGAACACAAGTCTTCACAACATTATACACACTTTGCAATGCTTTCAAGAATTTTCCATTAAGACCATTAACAGATAGAACCTTCCCAATTTATCCCTACTCACTAGGTCAAAAGCCTTCCTAAAGTCTATAAATGCGACATAGAGTTTCCTGTGTCTTAACAACTGCTTCTGAATCATTGCCAGTAAAGTGAAAATGTGATCTGTTGTACATCGTTTGTCACGAAATCCAGCTTGCTCCTCACCAATAATATTGTTCATCTCAATCCATTTGGTTAACCTTCTTGAGAACAAAGCTATATATTTTACTACAAATGTTCAACAAGGAGATTCCACGGTAGTTATCTGGACTATTCCTATCGCCCTTCTTAAATAGTGGTTGCAAGATAGAGACTGACCAGTCTTCCGGAAACAAACCCTCATCAAAAATGGTATTGAAAAATTTAACAAGAAAAGCATAATGACTTGCCTACTGTACTTATAAAATTCTCCAATAAGCTTATCTGGGCCAGCTGCCTTATTACTCTTTATTGTTCGAATTGCAGCTTCAATTTCGGTAACAAAAATAGGCTGATTCAAAAAGTCGCAATCAGTATGTACAGGTTCCCTATCATAATATTCGTCAAAATCTGAACTGGTGTTTAAGTCAACAGGCAAGTCGTTAAAACACCTTTGAAGTGATTATACCACTGATCACTAGATATCGACCCCTGACCTGGAGTTCTTGGCCTAACTGAACGAACAATTTCCCAGAATTTCTTAGAGTCATTTATATTACTTTGTAACGATGCAATGATATTTTCATTATGTAGCTTCCTTTTCTGTCTTAACAATTCCTTATACTCTCTCCTTTTCTGGCCATAGGCAATTCTGTCATTATCGTTATTAGTTCTATGAAACCTGTTTATCTGCGTTCGTAATACTTTTCTGCTTTGTTTACATTCAAGGTCGAACCAAACATTTCTCATACCTATGCCAAATCTAATAGTTTTCATCATGCATTCACCAGCATACACAAAACATTCATTAAACTTGGACAAGGCTTGATTAATGTTAACACCAACAAGGTCAGCAGCTTCACTAACTAATGATGAGACATGGTCAGAGTTCATACGTTCATAAAAAGCAGCTGAACTTTCTTCATCCCATTTGTACTTACTAACAGAAACAACTTGGTGAGCATCATTCTCATTAACAGGTAACACATCAGCACTATCAGATGGAGAGAAAAACAAAACAACAATAGCATGCTTAGTTTCTATTAACGGTCTCACATTAAGGCACTGACAATGAGGAAGCAAGGAACTTGAGGCAATCATATAATCAATTACGCTAGAACCACTATCAGATACATAAGTAAAGTCACCTGAACATTTCAATGCTTTCAGACCATTAAGAATACACAGATCAAATTCCTGACATACATTTAACAAATATCGACCAAAAGGGTTTACCATAGTATCCTTGGAGATTCTCGGAAAGGGTTCTTCACTTAGGGACGCATCCATATCATATGACATATAATCTCTACAAATACTTCTTTTTACGTCATCAATGGGGTCACAATTACTCAGTTAAGTAGGCCAGTTCTTGAATTTAAATCACCACAAATTATCATTGGTAACCACCCAGTTTTTCTAGAAACTTCCAACAAGCATTCTTCTAACAAGCATATGCCATTATAAATATCTGTTTCTTCATAGTATTTAGAACCTTCAGGTGGGAGATAAGCACCAATTATCAAACAGTCAGAGTTCAATCCAAGAAGGCGGCGAGAAAACTTCAGAACAACAATATTGTCAATTTCACTGTCCACTCTTTCAACATAATTTGCAAATTCATTTTTCTAATTAAGAAAGCTACACCCCCCCCCAAACGACCAAGTTTACTATCTGACACCTTAACACCCGGGCTAGAGAAAACTTTATGAGAAGGAAACATTGTATCCGGAACTGCTTTTGTAAATGTCAGCCAACAGTATACAGTCATATCTGTCAACTAAAGGCAAAAAGTCAGGCTCTCTGACAATACGCCATAGACCTTCAACGTTAAGTGACGCAAAAGTAAAAAATCTACTTTTGTTTGTACACTTCTGCGTAGTAGAACTTACGGTACAGTCTTCAGCTGTGGCCAACGGTGGCTGTACTGCAGTGGGACTGGAGTGTTCAGTGCCCTGGCCTGCCCGTCATCTCCCTGTCGCCCCTGCTGCCGCTCCGGCCCTCTGACGCCGGGGAGGCGTTCCTGCTGCCTTCAGGCTTACGTTGTCCAGCCAGCCCTTCGGTAGTTTGGTTTGCCTGGAGTCGTCTCCACTTGAAGCCTTGGTCTTGTCCGCAACAGGGTGTTTCTCCCTACTGCCAGCAGAGGCCTGAGAGCGGCACGTGTCATGGCTGGCGAAGGCAGAGAGCCGCGCGCCGACAAGGACCGTGCCTGGTGAGAGCCACCGACACGGCCCCTGCCTCGACCCCCGCTCCCCACACTGGTGCCTTTGGTTCCCTCGGTTGGTCTTGTAGATTGCTGCGGGGTGGACAGAGGGGAACCCCTGCCACGACCCCCGCTCCTCACACTGGTGCCGTTGGTCCCCTCGTCTGGTGTTGTAGACTGCTGCGGGGTGGACAGAGGGGTATCCCTGCCTCGATCCCCGCTCCCCACACCGGTGCCGTAGGTCCCCACGCCTGGTGTTGCAGACTGCTGCGGGATGGGCAGAGGGGAACCCCTGCCGAAGCCTCGCGGGTGTGTGGGGTGAAACGGGCACATCTCTTGACACAGCATTGAGCCCTGACTCAGTGTGCACTGCCTTCAGGTCACAGTTGTCATGTGAATTGGCGGTAATGGAAGCAGGTACGACAGTCTCGAGTGTCCTCGGGACAGGGTCGTCTGTGGAAAGGTCATCGGTCAATTTGTGGTAAGCGCCAGTGTCCTTGTCTCTCTGGGTGTTCAGTCCGTCTTCCGTCTGCCGCTCACTGTGTCTGTCATCTTCACGGTCACTTAAAGTCTGTCCTCAATGTTCTCAGTGTCGCCTGTCAGTGCCCAGTCCCTGCACAGATTAAAGTTACCTTTGGGCACCCGCCCTCCCCCCTCCTGCTTCCTTGTAAACATCATCTTGGGAACGGTCAGTGTTGTCACGAGTCAGCTGTCTGTCTACAGTGTCGAAATCAGATAATCTGTGAATGTGATGTGTATTAATACACCGTCTGTTGTCGTAGTCGTAGTTCTGTGTCGCGACTGATTGTATCTTCTTGACGATGTGACGGGCACCACACGGCCGTTTCTCAGGTACCCCCGTCGTCCCTCTTCCCGGAGTCGCATCATCTCGTCACGCTGGTGCGGGGTGAGATCAGGACCAAGTCTGACGCCCTCATTCTCCTGCAGCTCACGACGCGCCCTCTGGCTGGACATCAGGACCATCGTCAAGTCATGCCGCCTGAAGGTAACGATGACAGCTCGCTTCTGGTCACTCTTGCGTCGTCGTCCCACGCGAACAGCATCGACAATATCGTCACGGTCCCACACTAAGTCAGTATAATAAGTGTTCAGTAAGTTAAGGAGTGTGCTGACCAACCCTGATGGTGTTTCACCTGACGGTTCCTCCAGCCCGGAAATCTTAACGTTCCTGCGACGTAGATCTGACTGTATTCGTTCAAACTGGTTCTCTAGTCTCTGAATGCGATCTTCTGACTCGTGCATTCGTCTTTGGAGGGTCTGTATATCCGTCGAGTTCCGTGTGACTGCCTGCGACACAAACGACAGCCCCTGCTTGATGTCGGACATGTCCTGCGTAAACTGATTCCGCATATTGACTGTCTGATGTGAAAGGCTGGACACTAACCTCATCACAGAGTCAATCTGCTGTGACAGGCGCGCCTCACTACCCCCGTCGTAGGCGTTGGTAGAATTCTGAGGAGGGGGTCCGGGATTTTCTTCAACGTCACCACATCGCAAGATTAACGCTGCCGACAACCACAACAAAAGCAAGTCTGACGGTCTAATTTCCAGTCGAGAAAAAAATCAGCGTCCAGGACTTGTGAGAGATACCGCTGCTCTCGCTCTCTTCGCCATGAAGATGATGAAAACAGGGTTGAAATACCCAACAGAAAGTCTGTGCTGCAGCGCAGCAGTTGGCATGATCGGAGCAACCACGATTTCCTCAGTAGAAAAAACACCTTAAATTTTCTAAGTCCAAAAAATCAGTTCACGCTATGCTACAGGTGGAAGGACGGGAGCTCTTGTCAAACACGTCCGACCCGAACGGTGACCGCGCGTTCACTCCCAGAGAGAGAGAGAGAGAGAGAGAGAGAGAGAGAGAATTATGCTTTATTGTGATAAGCTTTACAAAGCTCATTCACAAGATTGAGAGACGAAGGGGTTGGGGACTGTACATACACAAAAAAAATAGAAATAAACATCACCAATACAATATAGCAAAGTATGTCGCGATTGGATTCCAGCTCACGGAATTGTATTCATATATGAATGCAACGAGAACATAAATAATTGTCAATCGGATTTTCCAGATGTTTATCAGCAATGACAACAGTGCAATAGTTAAGAAGGATTGTCAGCATTTCGGTTTTCAACCCCTCTGCCGCATGTAGTGCTGCCCCTTCACCTCATCCTTCAATTCGGACAGGCGATGATCACTCATGTTCCTTGCCGTCCTCCAAGCGCGCCGTTATGCCTGTGATTGTAGTGTCTGCATGCGGTGTCTGTGCTCCAACAATAGTAGCATCTGCACAATCACTTCCACTGTCTGTTTCACACGGTACTGCTATTGCAACACATGTTTCAATTTCTTGTTGCGCTGATTTAGTGACAGACGAATCATCATTGTAAACTGCACCAGAGGTTGTTTTTTTTTTTTTTTTTTCTTCTTTTTTTTTTTTTTTTTTGCTGTCCCAACCTCTGCGCCACCTCAGAGGCAGTGCACCCACGCCGCTCATTCCGACACCCTGTCCACAGCCACGGCCCGGTCGGCCCCGCCGCAGCCCGGCACCGGCAATCCACAGGCAGCAGTCAATGTCAAGTCGTCAAGAGACAACCCACCGGAGGAGACACTGCACTGCTGCCGAGTCACCTCAGTGGTGTTCAGTGGCGCCTGTTCTGATCTAACATACGCAGGACACCACCACCTACTAAGCCCCCTACTGACGACAATAATTGCTTGGAGCCGGCGCGAGTGAGCTCTCCCTCCGGAGGGCGCCACCCACGTCCGTCCAACGACAGCCCCCATGGACTCGCCGATACCGGTGACCCCGACGGAACCAAACCAAGCCACAGACGTGGAGAGGACATCGAAACTGAGGTCACCATGAGAGCAGGGCATGAAGGGCCACAGAATTTGAGACTTTTTTTTTTTTTTTTTTTTATGCTGATCGATGAGAATGAGGATGATTAGATGATGCTACGGATTTTCCATTTCGGTCTGAGACTACATGACAGGGCTGTACTCTACGCTTCCTTTCATATATATCCCGGCGTCAACCAGGCCCGAGAGATACGACACCTGCAGTGTTGGTCAGGAAATTTGAGCAACACTCTCAGAACGCATCCAT
>JADBJO010006295.1:129487-134487 GCA_016801955.1 Conus betulinus | reverse complement strand
ATGATGATGATGATGATGATGATGATGATGATGATGATGATGATGATGAAGTAAAAAAAGTAAAAGCAGTAGTGGCAGTCGTGGTGGTAATGCTGGTAGTGCACGTAGTAGCAGAAGTAGTAGCAATAATACTGTGTGCATGTGCATATCTGTGTGTGTGCGCGCGCGCACATGTACATATATATATATATATATATGTGTGTGTGTGTGTGTGTGTGTGTGTGTGTGTGTGTGTGTGTGTGTGTGTGTGTGTGTGTGTGTGTGTGTAGCTGCTGTGTGTCCGTAGCTGCTCTCTCTCTCTCTCTCTCTCTCTCTCTCTCTCTCTCTCTCTCTCTCTCTCTCTCTCTCTCTCTCTCTCTCTCTCTCATCACCAATCATCCCCGCCTATCAGTGTCCATCTACCTTATACACCAACTGAACCACACAGATCCCTAAGGCCATAGTGGCGCCGGACCATTAGCACTGGCCCAGTCTGAGTTGGGAGAAAGGAGGGAGGGGGTGGTGGTGGGCAGGGCGCTAGAGGTAAGGAAACAGAGAGGTGGAGAGGAGAAGGAGAGGAAGGAGGAGGGAGAGGGTCGTAGACACCAGTCCATGCCAGGTCCCTGCCAGAATTCCCAGGATGCGCTCCCTGGAGGCCAGGGTGCATGGACAGGTTGGTTACTGCCTGGCCGACTGGTGGCATGTTTCTTTAAGTTCACTGCTGAGTGAAGGCTTGATATCGGGACTCTGCCTTTCAGGAGGCGCTGCTTTGCTTCCTATCTGGTTTCTAAGACATCTTTTCACCGTATCATCCTGTTAGGAAGAGGAAATTGGGAGGGCGGTGTAGTAGAGGCGAAAATTATCTTGTGCTGGTCTTATAACACTTTTGGTAGGAGGGTATACTGCTACCCATCTAGTTACGTGTCTTGAAATTTCGGATGTGACAAATACACTGCATAACACAAATAAACACATTGTACTTTTATTTTAAAATTAGAAAACACCATAAATAGTGATCAACTGTGACCAAAAAAATTAACAATGTCATGTGGGTGATTCTTGCTTCCATCCAGTTGGAAAGGGGACTGACCACATTTTAGAAACCTGCCTAGAAATGGATCATTATTACACGTTTTCCGAATCTCTTAACGCTCACGTTTGAGATAGAAATATCTTCTAGGCTATGTCCATGTTATCACATTTTTAATTTTTGAAATATTTGTGTTGTTACTGCTCTTTGGATGCGTTTTCACGTGTGTGTGTGTGTGTGTGTGTGTGTGTGTGTGTGTGTGTGTGTGTGTGTGTGTGTGTGTGTGTGTGTGTGTGTGTGTGTGTGTGTGTGTGTGTGTGTGTGTGTGTGTGTGTTGAATTAAATGTTTATGTTTCAGTTTCTTTCCTTAACATTTACGTAATCCATTACACTTTATGTTTTTTTGCATTATATACTTTTTTCAGTGCTGCAAATATTGATGTACACCCCTTTGACATAGAGACTATGCAGGCCATTGCCAATAGAAACGAATCTGAAGCCTCTCTCTCTCTCTCTCTCTCTCTCTCTCTCTCTCTCTCTCTCTCTCTCTCTCTCTCTCTGCTACAACATCAGTCCCAATCCCACCACCCTCTTCCATCCCACCTCCCCCTCATCTGCTCCAAACTCTTTTCTATATTACAGAACATTGTTCATCTTCTCTGCCCCCCTGCTGCCTTCACTGCATCCCTGTGGCGACAGCGGCGCCAGGCAATCAGTCACTGGTCAGTGTCCAACCCCCAGACAGCAGTCAGCGCCTGGTCAGTGCCAGCACACCCTGGAGAGGGAGAGACAGATGACCGGTTCCCTGCCCACACCACAGAGCTGAAGTCTGTCTGGCTGATTGACAGTGGGCCACTCACGAACAGGACGACACACGCAACCACCCCTCAGCAGAAACACACCAACTCTCTCTCTCTCTCTACTCTCTCTCTCTCTCGTCTCTCTCTCTCTCTCTCTCTCTCTCTCTCTCTCTGATGTGTGTGTGTGTGTGTGTGTGTGTGTGTGTGTGTGTGTGTGTGTGTGTGTGTGTGTATGCGTGTGTGTATGTGTGTGTGTGTGTGTGTGTGTGTGTGTGTGTGTGTGTGTGTGTGTGTGTGTGTGTGTGTGTGTATGTGTGTGTGTGTGTGTGTGTGTGTGTGTGTCTGCATGCATGCATGAAGTGTATTTGTGTGTGCGTGCGTGCGTGCGTGCGTACGTGTGTGCGTGCGTGCGTGCGTGCGCGCGCGCGCGCGTGTGTGCGTGTGTGTGTGTAATGTGTGTGTGTGTGTATGGGTAAATATGTGTGACTGTGTGTGTGTGAGAGAGAGAGAGAGAGAGAGAGAGAGAGAGAGAGAGAGAGAGATAGTCAGGTATATATATATATATATATATATATATATATATTATATATATCTATATATATATGGATCCTCAAGCAGAGGCTCAAAGATTGTCCCCCCCTACATTTATACTGTTTGCATAATGTTTTTATACTTTTTTCAGCAACTTTTTTCCTCTCCACACTTTCTTTTTGTTTAATTCTACTACCTTTCGCTGGCTGCTTTGGGGGTGCTGTAGGATTCTTTTTTGAACCCTTGTGGTGAGAACACCACAGAATTACGGACTGTGGTATGTGTTTTTATTTGACCGCAAGAACACAGGCACAACCAGCCGTGTCTCTTTGATGAGTCCGATCCAGCGGACATAAGGCCTAGGAGCAAGCAATACATATAGATCTGCGTTCGTGATGGATTGCGATGGTTCCTTCATACAGCTAGTAAAGGGTCTTCATATGTATAATATGCATATTCCCATTATATTTATTTTCAAAACCCCATTTTCTTTCTTTTTTAATTTTCCAAGTCATTGCTATAATGGTGGAAGATTTGTTAACCTGCACTTGTTTTCCCCCCATTACTTACTTAAATTGTTCAGTATTATATATATATATATATATATATATATATATGTGTGTGTGTGTGTGTGTGTGTGTGTGTGTGTCCGCGTGCGCGCATGTGTGTATTCCTGTTGTGTTCCTGGTCTGATACATTTTTGTACCTCTATCACTTTGCTCTATTATAGCACAGTACTGGGTACGTCAGTGTTCCACGCTGAAAACTATCAAATATCGTTCACATGCACCCTCTCAGTGTGTTGGGGCTCCCCTTGATGTCTCCATTTCAGCCGCTGGAGGCCAGCATCCATACTGATATTCGCCAGCGACTGGTGGAGGGAGAAGAGGATGAATGACACGATTATGATAACAATGATTACCTTGAGGATTGCAACGTGTTCAGCATTAGTGATTTTTAAAAAAGCAATGACGAAGGAGATGAAAAGGAGTACAAGGTGACAGAAGTGAAAGGCGAGATGAAAGAATGCGAAGAAATAGACGATGAAGGCCAAACCGAAGAAGAAGGAGAAGGAGGAGGAGAAGAAGAAGAAGAAGAAGAAGGACACCAACAGCAGACCAAGAACAAGAGAAACAAGAGCAAGCACAAGAATAAGAACAAGAAAATGGTGGAGACGAAAAGGAATGAGAAGAAGTAAACAGAAACAAAGAAAGAAAGAAAGAAAGAAAACCAATAACGAGGAAAGAAAGGCAGACAGATTAACTGACTGACAGAAAGATAGAAAGAAAGAAGGAAGGCAGAAGAAGGAAAAGAGGAAAGAGAGAGAGAGAGAGAGAGAGAGAGAGAGAGAGAGAGAGAGAGAGAGAAGGGGCGGAGAAGAAGAAAGATGAAAAAAAGAAAGGTTGTACAAGTGGACGTGGATCTTGCTTGCTTGGGACAGTGTAATACCCACTGCTACAGACTTGAGCAGACATAGACAAAATAACACAGATGTCTGCACAGATCTGACGGGCAACATCACCACTACTTTGCACACCGCCCCAATAGGAACTTGGTTTGTTTTTGTTATAGACTTGCCTTTTCTTATAACTCAGCATGCTTTGAAGAGAAGTTAGCGATTAGATAGGAGGAGAGGGAAAAGGGTGGGAATGAGAGGGGGTTAAGGGAGCAGTAGGGGTAGGGGAAGAAGTGGGGGATGGGTGGGGGGGGGAGGGAGGGCTCGGGGAGGAGAGAGATGGGTAGAACAAGAGTTAAAAAAATGTGGATGGCAGGTCTTTACTTGTCCTTGATGTTAGGGGAAGAAGGGAGGGATGGGAAATGGGGCATGGTTATCTTCTTCGTTGCATGGTGGGGGTCGCTTCCAGACTGGCTGCTGACATCAAACGGAGACAGAACTGTTGCGATGTCTAATGAAGGATTAATAGCAGGTCGGGATCAGATTCAACTGGGACCTGCTTTGAAGGAATAACTTGGAGTGTGGATAATGTCTGTATTTTCTAGGCACGTTAAATTCATGTTTAGTGAAGGTTGAGGAAGCTTTAAACCTCACGCCATACAAAAAACAAACAAACAAACAAAGAAGAAAGAAAGAAAAAGGGAGAACCACAAGGAACTATGCGTGTTAAAACGATTGTAACAAGTACGCAGAAACCAAAGCAATAAAAAAGCATAAAAAAATATGTCATGAAATGTTTAATTTGAATGAATTTGCGAAAGACAATACAAACAAAATGTATCAATTGTATGCACACTCAGAACTTTCGAAGAGAGAGAGAGAGAGAGAGAGAGAGAGATAGAGAGAGAGAGAGAGAGACAGACAGACAGACAGACAGACAGACAGACAGAGAGACAGACAGACAGATAGACAGAGAGAGAGAGAGAGAGAGAGAGAGAGAGAGAGAGAGAGAGAGAGAGAGAGAGGCAGAGAGAGAGAGAGAGAGAGAGAGAGAGAGAGAGAGAGAGAGAGAGAGAGAGAGGAGTGTTGCAAAATTCTGGAGGTATTCCAAGCGGCAAGCCATCTGATCACATTCACTTACACTTTCACCACATCTTCCTTCCCACGACGCCTGCAAGTCCAGAGCAGTACATCTCTGTCAATGATCAGCGAATCAAAGGTTGCATAAGGAGTGAATCAACAAGATGAAGAAAGATGAGGGGTT
>JADBJO010006295.1:114487-116987 GCA_016801955.1 Conus betulinus | reverse complement strand
TGAAGAGGGAAAAAAAGAATAAAAGACTGAAGAATGGGAGAAAAGAAACAAACACACACACACACACACACACCACACACACACACACACACACACACACACACACACACACACACACACACACAACACACACAAATGAAGGGGGAAAAAAAAAGGAAAGAAAGACATGCAGACAGAATGAAATGGGAAAAAAGTGAAAAGGGATTAAAGAAAGAAGTAAAGAAAACGTCAAAGAATGTTAAAGACAGAAAGAAAGCAGGAAAGAAAAACTAAATGAAAGACAGAAGTAAACGAAAGAATGAATGAATGAAAAAACAAGGACAAAGAGAATAGAGAAAGTATTAAGAAAAGAAACAAAGAAAGAATTCAGGACCGAAGGAATAAAGGAACAAAGCAGGAAAGAAAGAAAGTTAGATAGCTAGATAAAGAGGAAAGGTAACATGAAAAAGACAAATAGATAAGCAAACAAAGCAAGAGAAGACAGAAAAGCAAAGACAAAAGCCTGTTTTTCCATGTACCAGGGTGATTTTTAGGTTAAATTACTGATAGGACATAGAGACCTGGCCAGCCTTCAAGAAAAACAAACATACACACCCAAAAATCAGTCATTGCTAGTTCCGCGGTTCGACCTAATCATGGAACTCTCTGTCTGTCTCTATGTATATCTGCCTCTGTATTTGTCTGTCTGTCTGTCTGTCTAATTGCCTATCTGTCTGCCTGCCTGCCTGTCTGTCTGTCTGTCTCTGTCTCTGTCTGTCTGTCTGTCTGCCTCTCTCTCTCTCTCTCTCTCTCTCTCTCTCTCTCTCTCTCTCTCTCTCTCTCTCAACTGCAGCAGTGTGACTGAGCATTTGCGTGTTAGTGTCTGCTTCTGATGTTTATGTCTGTATGTTTGTCTGCATCCTTGTTTATGCCTATGTATTAGAAGGCAGACAAGCGTACAGTTTTTCAAACAGGTTCTCTGAATCAGTCCGCCCGAAGCTCTTCTTACTTCTCTTCCTGTCTGCTCCCTTATTCCCTTTTTATCCCCTCTTCCTCTTCACGCAATTATATATCGCCCTGCCTCCGCCTTCCATTGTGAGGTCGTCAATCCGTTGGGTTCAAAGCCGTTCGGCGGCTTGGGATCCAGGACGAAGTTAATGGCCACCAAACTTCTCTCTCTTGCTATGCCACGCACACGCTCGCCTCTGACACACTGTCGTGAAAACACTAGCGACAAGAAAGACAGGGGGGGGGGGGGGGGGGGGGGGAATGGGAAGGGGGAAAAAAGAAAGAAAGAAAGACAAAAGGAAGAAAAAGGAAAGAGAAAAGGAGGAAAAGAAAAAAAAGGAAGGGAAAAAAAATATTAAGAAAAGAAAACACAGCTGTCGTGTAAGTACTAGCGACAAGAAAGGCAGGGGAGAGGAAAAGGGGGAAGAAACAAAGGAAGAAAGAATAGAAGAAAGAGAGAAAGAAAGAAAGAATGGAAGAAAGAAAGAAAGAAGAAAGAAAGAAAGAATGGAAGAAAGAAAGACAGAAAGAATGAAAACAGAAAGAAACAAAAGAGATACTACTGTACAGAGAGACAGACAGACAGACAGACAGACAGACAGACAGACAGACAGACAGACACAGACAGAGAGAGAGAGAGAGAGAGAGAGAGAGAGAGAGAGAGAGAGAGAGAGGACACAGATCTCAGAAAAGTTTGATTTGATCAAGGATTGGGATTTTAGGCAGAGCCTGCCTGTTCTTCCAATCTGTCCCAGAGAGAGAGAGAGAGAGAGAGAGAGAGGAGAGAGAGAGAGAAGAGAGAGAGAGAGAGAGAGAGAGAGAGAGAGAGAGAGAGAGAGAGAGAAAGTTTGGGATCTTTTCTTCTCTTTCTACATTTGTTGTTGTTGTTGTTGTTGTTGGAAATGGTGGTGTGGTTGTGGTGGTGGTGGTGATATGTGCATATGTGTGCGTGCGTGCGTGTGTGTGTGTGTGTGTGTGTTTGTGCGCGCGCTCGCGTGTGTGTATGTGTGTGTGTGTGCAAACGTGCGTGCGTGCGTGTGCGCATGCGTGTGTGTGCGTGCGTGTGGCGTGCATGCGCGAGTGCGCGCACGCGCGCGCGCGCGCGCGCGCGCGCGCGCGTGTGTGTGTGTGTGTGTGTGTGTGTGTGTGTGTGTGTGTGTGTTTTTGTCGTATCAGCGTTGGACTCCTGTGAGTGTGTTCCGGCCAACATGTTTTAACAGATTATCTGATTACACCTGGCTTCGTTTTGCCGTGAGGTCTGCCTGCCAAGGTTCCCCTTGATCACCTCCCCGCCCCCTTCCCCCTCCCCCACCACCCCCCCCCCCCCCCCTTCTTTGCCTTCGCCTGCGAATAAAAGCTCAAAAGAGAAACAAGAAAGAAAGAACAGAAAAGAAAAAGAAAGAAAGAAAAAAAAGAAAGAAAGAAAAAAAAAGAAAAAAAGAAAAGAGAAGAAAAGAAAGAAAGAAAAGAAAAGAAAGAAGAAAAAGAAAAAGAAGAAAGAAAGAAAGAAAAG
>JADBJO010006295.1:96987-99487 GCA_016801955.1 Conus betulinus | reverse complement strand
CACACAATTACTGAAGAGAGATAGAGGAAGAGAAGGGATAGAGGAGTAGATGAGAGAGAGATATAGTAGATTCCAAAGCACAGGGCAGCACAGCACAAACACTCTACACGAGAAGAGAGAGATATAAGCGAAGATAGGATAATATGAGAGATGTCTAGAAAGAGATACGCTCAATCGAAACACTTCACAAGCACAGCTCACACGCATCCTAGCGCGCCTCCCCCTCCCCTCCCCCATGCCCCCCCCCCCACCCACACACACACACAACACACACTACACACTCAAACAGAGACCGCATATACGAGGATCGTACCTAGTCATCAACAAGCAGGGAGCGCGCGCGGCACACGAACACGCGGCACACGCCACACGCCATCCCCCCACACCCACACACCACACACCACACAACCACACAACACACACCACACATCGTAAACACACCACAGTACAGAGGCACCGCACACGATTCACACAAGGCCAACACACACACACACACACACCACACACACTCACGCTCACACGCACACACCTCACATCACACACACACACACACAACACGCACACACACACATCACACACACACACACACATCCACACACACACACACACACACAACAACACACAGGCATCACGCACACACAGGGCACACACCACACACGCACACACACACACACACAACACACACACACACACACACACACCACACAGTGCACACATAGGCACGCACACGCGCACACACACACACCACAAGAGAAACTTTTTCGTTTTCTTTCAACCGGTCGACCAGGAATGAGAGAACTGAGAGCACGGCGTCTAGTCTGTCCCATTATCCTCCACCATCAGCCAGTCCCCCCCCCCCCCCCCCCCCCCACCCACACCACATACATTCCCCTCCATCCTCCAACCGCAACACATCGCCCCCAACCCTAATTCCCCCCCCCCCTCCCCCACCTCCTCCTCTCGCCCACCCCCGCCCCCCTATCCCTACCCCCTTCCTTACCCCCCCACACACCCTCTCGGACGCTGGGGGAGGCAATTCAGAGGGCGTGGCCTTTGCGCGTGCAGAACAAGATTGATTGACAAGCTCCTTTGACGAGCAGCAGGTGCTGCACACACACACACACACACGCACGCACGCACGCACACACACACACACACACACACACACACACACACACACACACACAGTGCGCTCTTTATCCGGGGACTCCGCTCAACGCACGCGCTTCGCACGCGCCAAGCTAAAAAAGATGGAAGGCGGTTTTGAAGACCTTATTTTCCACCGCTGTTGCAGGGAGCTAGCCGTGAAGGCTGGCTACACTTGTGGCTCGGCATACTCCCTGGACTATTCGCTTTTGCTTGATTATTCTTGATTTGATTTGCTTGGTGGGTAGTTTGTTTTGTTTGTTTACTTGTTTGCTTAGGGGGAGGGGGGGGGGGTTATTTTGTGGTGTCTATCTTTTAGCGGGATATGACACACTCTCACGTGGTTCTGTGACTACGTATGCTTCCGGCTTGTGTTTGGCATTGGTAAATGTTGTTTTTTTAAGGACGTTCTTATTATCGGTTTATCGATTTCTTGTTCGCGTCTGGCTGTGGAACAGTAGGGCGAGGGGGGAAAGGAGCGAGAAGTGAAAGAAAAAATTCTAACAACGTGTAACTCACCGCTTTTGTTTTGTTTTGTTTTGTTTTGTTTTCCAGAACAAGTTTAAGCTGGTGTGTTTTCGAACTCCGCTTTTTGGACTGATAAAGAGGGAAAACAATATATTGGAAATTCCGTCTGAGTGAAAAAAAAAAAAAACTGATCGACAAACGTTTTTGTTGTTGTTGTTTTGATGTTCATTTGTTTATCCTTATTTTGAATTGCTTTTATTGAGGTGGAGGATGTCAATTTAAAAGGCATTGCCACTTTAGACAAAGTTAAACACAACAGTGACAAGTGTAAACCGCACTGGGCAAAAAAAAAAAGACTAACCAAATAACCAGAGAGAGAGAGAGAGAGGGGGGGGGGGGAGGGAGGGAGGTAGAGAGAGATGATTGATTATAACTTGGTGTTATTACCTGGTGTTCTAACATATTGAAAGGCGCCGATTCGTTAATAGCATTCTTGGGGGTTTGGGGGGGGGTTTTTTTTTTTCGTTTTTTTTTCCCTCTATTTCCCCCTCTGATGTGAGATGATCCACTTCCTTCCAGGAGCGGGAGAGACCATGAGTGTCAAGGGCACCTGCGGCGTTAATCAGACTGATGGATGTTGTTTCCATCGTCCCTGGGTCAGAGATAGAACGATGGAAATACTGATGGCTACCAGGTGCGCGGTCAGCTGATGGACAGCTAACCAAGGTAATGCCTTCACGTACATTAGGCTAACCTTGACTGAACTGGTCAGTCAACTGTGAGAAAGTTTAGAGAAGAAGAGAAGACAATATATATCTTTTCGGTGAAATTGCCGCTTGTTTGTGAAGCAACGTATAACGGACTCTTTCTGGTGTGGTTTAGCTGG
>JADBJO010006295.1:89487-91987 GCA_016801955.1 Conus betulinus | reverse complement strand
CGTGTGTGTGTGTGTGCATGTGTGCATGTGTGTGAGAGAGAGAGAGAGAGAGAGAGAGAGAGAGAGAGAGAGAGAGAGAGAGAGAGAGACAGAGAGACAAAGACAGAGACAGAGACAGAGAGAGAGAGTTACATTTTCCACTTAAATAGATTTGATCAACAACAATAACAGCAACAACAGCAACATGAAAATGTGTGTGTGTGTGTGTGTGTGTGTGTGTGTGTGAGAGAGAGAGAGAGAGAGAGAGAGAGAGAGAGAGAGAGAGAGAGACATTTCCACTTAAATAGATTTGGTCAACAACAATAACAGCAACACACAGCAACATGGAAAGGGTGCCCTCCACCCCACCCCACCCCCCCCACCCCCCTTCCCGACAAAGACGTAAACCCTGATCACTGGTAGCTTTTCCTTCTGTTGTCCGTGAGTTTTGTCCACACTTTCATGGCATTACTGGCATAATCACTGTGAGTTTTGTCCACACTTTCATGGCATTACTGGCATAATCACTGTGAGTTTTGTCCACACACTTTCATGGCATTACTGGCATAATCACTGTGAGTTTTGTCCATACTTTCATGGCATTACTGGCATAATCACTGTGAGTTTTGTCCACACTTTCATGGCATTACTGGCATAATCACTGTGAGTTTTGTCCATACTTTCATGGCATTACTGGCATAATCACTGTGAGTTTTTTGTCCACACTTTCATGGCATTACTGGCATAATCACTGTGAGTTTTTTGTCCATACTTTCATGACATTACTGGCATAATCACTGTGAGTTTTGTCCATACTTTCATGGCATTATTGGCATAATCACTGTGAGTTTTGCCCATATTTTCATGGCATTATTGGCATAATCACTGTGGTCCTCACTTGGGGTGTTGATGCTGTCTGAATGTCCGTTAAAACATGTCACTGGGCGATAGGGAATATTTGATAGTGTCCTTTTTTTTCTTCTCCAAAATACCCTGATGCATAGTGGGATGTGGCTGCGTTTCCGTGATGTAGCCATGCGCTCACATTGATCAGAGTGGCCTTCAACTGGGGCTTATAAAGGCAGGCTGAAGATTGTGGGCGATGTGAAGAGAGGGGAAGGGGGGTGGGAAGGGGTGGGGGTGGTGGGCAACTAGTAATGGGGTTACACCTGTGGCTGACCCAGAAGATCAAGACAATCCTGTTCCGTGGGAAAACTCTATCCCCCAAGCGTTTCAGAATGACCGTTCTTTACCGCAGTCCATCGTGTGTCTCTGTGTGGTCCGTTTGTGTGTATGTGTTCGACCAAAGATGGAGCTCCCCGCTGTATCTTTTTCTCGCTCCTTCTTTTCAAATTCGATATCCCCTCACACACACTCCCTTCGCCCTCTTTGTTGGATGTCCTGGGAAAACCGTTGGGTCGGAATGGTTTTCCCCAGGGTTTTGGGTGAGAAAATCACAAAATCATAGATGACGAGTTTTGACCGTAAAATAAATAAATAAATAAATAAATAATAAATAAATAAATAAAATAATTAAAAAAAAATTCCCGAGGTACACTTGCAAAGTGTATTTGGATTCCGCTGATCATTCTCAACCAGGAGGCGAAAGTGAACTCAAAACGCTTGCTGCAGACGGTCGTGTTCTCAGGAAAGGATTGGAAGGTTCCGACACATGCTGTGGGTTAAGAGTTTATCCTGTGTACGTTAATGCCTTAAAAAAAAATCTTTTTAATCAACCTTCCTCTCCCCCCCCCACCCCCGGCGCCCGCACCAACCACCCACCCCCACCACCACCACTACCACCCACCGCCCCCTTTTTCCTTTCCTCCAACCCATTGTTTAAAATATGCATTGAGTTATTTCTTCCAATGAGAGAGTGATTATTTACATTCATTTGTTTTCCCCCGGCTTTTTTTTTTATTGAGTCCACATGTGTGTGTGTGTGTGTGTGTGTGTGTGTGTGTGTGTGCGTTGCGTGCGTGCGTGCGTGCGTGCGTGCGTGCGTGCGTGCGTATGTGTGTGCGCGTGCGCGCGCACGTGTGTGTCTGTGCGTGAAGAAGAAGAAGAAGAAGAAGAAGAAGAAGGAGAAGAAGAAAGCAGAAATGGACCCTAGACACTAAATTATGCCTGTCTGTAGACCATGGAGAACCACAATTGCGTGTGGTTTTTTCGAAAATCGCGGCAGCAGTGCAGGCACAGGTCTGGTGAGTGTGCGAGAGGCGCGGCTGGAGAAATAGCAGCATGCTGCTCTACCATGTCTGGGAGGGGCACCAGCAGATCCAGGGATAGAGTAGAGTACTGGGCCTGGGGGATCAGAGTGCTTGGGAAGGGAGAGGATGTGTGGGGGAAGCGCATAGGGGAGATTTGGGAATGAGGGAGAGGGGGGTTGCATGGTGGGAAGATAGAGTGTCGGAAAGCTGGGGGAAGAAGGCAGAGAGAGGGGAGGGGGGAGGAGACAGGGGGGGGGGGATAACTATTTTTTCAAAGATCTTTTGCATCCTGTCCCATCCCATTCTTCCCT
>JADBJO010006295.1:80000-81912 GCA_016801955.1 Conus betulinus | reverse complement strand
CTTCTTCCCTTTAGGGCAGCCGCCCGCCTTTTTTTTCTTATTGACTTATCACGTTCTCATCGTTACCCTCCCAAAACAAAGCGCTTCGGAAGGGTCCTACAGCCTCCTTTGCCTACCTGATTTACTTCAAAACTGCCTGTGATGAGGAAGATGATCGCAGACGACAAGGGACGATTGTTGAGGATGATGGAGGAAGAGTCACGTGCTCAAGAGAGAGAGAGAGAGGGGGGGGGGGAGGGGGGGCAAGAGTGGCGACACTCTCTCTCTCTATGTCTGTCTGGCTGGCTGGCATGGCTGTCTCTCTCTCTCTCTCTCTCTTTCTCTCTCTCTCTCGCATCTCTTCTCTCCACCTCCCCAGCCTCTGTCTCTCTGTTTGGTTTGCTGTCTCTGTCTGCCTCTTTCTCGGCTCATCTCGGTATCTGTCTCTGTGTCTTTGTCTCTTGCGTTGGCCTGTCTCTGTTCTGTCTGTCTTGTTTCTTAGTCTCTCTCACTTCTCTCTCTGTCTGTTTCTCTCTCTCTCTGATCAGTCTATCTCTATCTTTCCCTCGTTTCTCTCTCGCTCCCTCTCTCTTTCTTTCTCCCATTCCTCACTCCCTCTCTCTGTCTCTGTCTTCATTCTCTCTGTCTCTGTTCTCTCTGTCTGTCTGTCTCTCTCATTCCCTCCTCCCTCTCTCGGTCTCTGGTTTCTCTTTCTGTTTGTATGTCTGTCTGTCTGTCTGTCTGTTCTCTATCTATACTTTCCTCTCCCATCCTCTCTCTATAGACCATTCATACATCCCTCTCTCCGTCTCTGTTTCTCTTTCTCTCTCTCTCTCTGTCTCTCTCTCTGTCTCTCTCTCCATCTCCACTCTCCATCTCTATCTCTCTCTCGTTCTCTCTCTCTGCATTATACTGTACAGTTTTCACTCATGGTCAGGATGTTCCAGGACCATGAGTGAAGAGTGTGGACAGAGGCAATGTATACGTCGGAAAAGCGGCATCAGAGAGTAGCAAGTGAGAATGCTCAGATAAACACTTTCCAGTCTTCAAGAGCATTGCGAGGGAAAGTCAAAGAGAAGGACGAACCTCCTGCTCTAGAGAGACGAAAGGGAAAAGAGCATATAGGCGTCAGTGGCTTCACCCATGTGTATGGGAGAGTATCAGCAACAGCAGTTTGCCCGCATGGGGAAGAAGAAGAAGAAAGAAAGAAGAAGAAGTAGAAGAAGAAAGAAGAAGAAGAAGACGAAGAAGAAAGAAGTAGAAGCAAAAAGAAGACGAGGAAGAGTAGTAGAAGAAAAAGAAGGAAGAAGAAGAAAAAAAAAGAAGGGAGAGAGAGAGAGGGAGAGGAGAGAGAGGGGTGACGAGAGAGAGAGAGGAGAGAGAGAGAGAGAGTGTGTGTGTGTGTGGTGTGTGTGTGTGTGTGTGTGTGTGTGTGTGTGTCTCAGAGAGAGAGAGAGAGAGGAGAGAGGAGAGGGAGAGAGGAGAGAGAGAGAGGAGGGAGAGAAGAGAGAGAAAGGAAAAGAGAGAGAGTTGTGTGCGTAAGGGAGAGAGAGAGAGAGAGAGAGGGTGGGGGGGCTGACAGTAAGGAACCCAAAGGTTATGTCCAGGACCAGGCTGTGGAACCCAAAGGTTATGTCCAGGACCAGGCTGTGGAACCCAAAGGTTATGTCCAGGACCAGGCTGTGGAACCAAAGGTTATGTCCAGGACCAGGTGTGGATGTCCAGGACCAGGATGTGGAACTGGATTGTGACCAGGATTCCACATCATATGACGAAGGAACGCAGAGACAGACAGACAGACAGACGAACTGATACACTGACAGACAGACAGACCGAGAGATAAAGGCAGAGAGGCAGACAGACAGACAAATTGAAGAAGGCACACAGAGAGAGAGAAGACACTCACACACACACACACACACACACACACACA
>JADBJO010006295.1:70000-75000 GCA_016801955.1 Conus betulinus | reverse complement strand
GTGTGTGTGTGTGTGTGTGTGTGTGTTCTTCCACAACCCCATTTCCACCACCAATACTGAAACTGACCAGCATTTTCATTCCGTATCAGCCACACTATTGGCATGGTGCAGATGAAGAAACCACCACGACAAAGAGTGCTGTTGAGCTGTCTTCCTACACTCCACTGTATTGTGTTGAACTGTCTTCCTACACTCCACTGTATTGTGTTGAGCTGTCTTCCTACACTCCACTGTATTGTGCTGTTGAACTGTCTTCCTACACTCCACTGTATTGTGCTGAACTGTCTTCCTACACTCCACTGTATTGTGTTGAGCTGTCTTCCTACACTCCACTGTATTGTGTGAAACTGTCTTTCCTTCCTACACTCCACTGTATTGTGCTGAACTGTCTTCCTACACTCCACTGTATTGTGCTGAACTGTCTTCCTACACTCCACTGTATTGTCTTGTTGAACTGTCTTCCTACACTCCACTGTATTGTCTTGTTCAACTGTCTTTCCTACACTCCACTGTATTGTGTTGTTCAACTGTCTTCCTACACTCCACTGTATTGTGTTGTTCAAACTGTCTTCCTACACTCCACTGTATTGTGTTGTTGAACTGTCTTCCTACACTCCACTGTATTGTGTTGTTCAACTGTCTTCCTACACTCCACTGTATTGTGTTGTTGAACTGTCTTCCTACACTCCACTGTTTTTGTGTTGTTGAACTGTCTTCCTACACTCCACTGTATTGTGTTGTTGAACTGTCTTCCTGCTCTCCACTGTATTGTGTTGTTCAACTGTCTTCCTACACTCCACTGTATTGTGTTGTTCAACTGTCTTCCTACACTCCACTGTATTGTGCTGAACTGTCTTCCTACACTCCACTGTATTGTGTTGTTCAACTGTCTTCCTACGCTTCAGTGTATTGTGTTGTTCAACTGTCTTCCTACACTCCACTGTATTGTGTTGTTGAACTGTCTTCCTACACTCCACTGTTTTGTGTTGTTGAACTGTCTTCCTACACTCCACTGTGTTGTGCTGAACTGTCTTCCTACACTCCACTGTATTGTGTTGTTCAACTGTCTTCCTACGCTTCAGTGTATTGTGTTGTTGAACTGTCTTCCTACACTCCACTGTATTGTGCTGAACTGTCTTCCTACACTCCACTGTATTGTGCTGAACTGTCTTCCTACACTCCACTGTATTGTGTTGTTGAACTGTCTTCCTACGCTTCACTGTATTGTGTTGTAGAACTGTCTTCCTACACTCCACTGTATTGTGCTGAACTGTCTTCCTACACTCCACTGTATTGTGCTGAACTGTCTTCCTACACTCCACTGTATTGTTTTGTTGAACTGTCTTCCTACACTCCACTGTATTGTGCTGAACTGTCTTCCTACACTCCACTGTATTGTGCTGAACTGTCTTCCTACACTCCCACTGTATTGTGCTGAACTGTCTTCCCACACTCCATTGTATTATGTTCACGACAATTCCTTTGGAAGAAAACAAATCCAAGATGAAACACTAAATGATAGCAAAGTGACAGACAGACAGACAGACACAGATAGAAAGAGACAAACAGACAGGCAGAGGCAGAGAGACAGTGAAAGAGACAGACAGACAGACAGAGAGACAGAGAGGACAGAGAGGCAGAGTTAGACGTAGAGAGAGAGTGTGTGTGTGAGTGAGAGAGACAGAGAGAGACACAATGAGACAGACAGGCTAAACACACGTAAAGACAAACGAACAGAGAGAAAGACAGAGAGACAGAGAGAGACACAGAGAGAGAGAAAGAGACAAAGAGAGAGAGACACAGAGAGAGAGAGAGATAGAGAGAGTGAGACAGAGAGACAGACAGACAGACAGAGAGAGAATCGACATCATCATTATCATCACAACCAACTCGCTCGGTGTTTGGCACAAAGACAAAACATTCGCTGACAAGAATTGATATTAGTCTCCCCTACATGTGTACCTCATTTCTGCCCGAAATCATAGCAGCTGAAAGAGAGGGGACCCCCCCTTCCATCAGGACACCAGTTGGGAGGAACACACACACACACACACACACACACACACACACACACACACACACACACACACACACACACACACACACAAGAAGGCTGAATAGGAAGCTGCAAGGAGTGGATGCGCAGTCTCCCAGTTCTAGTTTCAATAGCAGGCAGCAATAATTTGTATTATTTCGTGCTAAGGTCGAAAGTTACGTTTAATGGAGAGTATGTTGCTATATCTACGCGCGCGCGCGCGCGCGCGCGCGCGCGCGCGTGTGTGTGTGTGTGTGTGTGTGTGTGTGTGTGTGTGTGTGTGTGTGCACGCGCGCGCGCGCGCGCGCGCGTGTCTGTGTGTGTGAGTGCGCGCGCGTGTGTGCGTATGTGTGTGTGTGTGTGTGTGTGTGTGTGTGTGTGTGTGTGTGTGTGTGTGTGTGTGTGTGTGTGTGTGTGTGTGTGTGTGTGTGGATGGATAGAAGAGTGGGTGGATGGATGGATGGATAGATGGATGGATGGATGGGCAGACGATCGAACGGACGGACGGACGGATGGATGGAGGAAGGGTGGGACTGCTGGGAGGGAGGGAGGGAGGAAGGGAGGGAGGGATGGGTAGATGGATGGATAGATGGATCGACCGAGGGAGGGATGGATAGATGGAGGGAGGGAGGGAGGGAGGGAAAGAGGGAGGGAGGAAGGAATCGGTAGATGGATGGATAGACTGATGAACGGAGGGAGGGAGGGAAAGAGGGAGGGAGGAAGGGATAGACGGAGGGATAGATGGAGGGATGGAGGGAGAGAGGGGAGGGAGAAATGGAGGGAGGGAGGGAGGGGAAGGATGAAGGGAGGGATAGATAGAGGGAGGGAAGGAGGGAGGGACGGAGGGAGAGAGAGGGAGGGAGGAGGGAGGGAGAGGGAGGAGAGAGGAGGTGTGGAGGGGGAGGGAGGGAGGGAAGGAAGGATATGAATGAAGGGAGGGAGGGAGGGAGGGAGGGATTAATGGAGGGAGGGAGAGAGGGGAAAGAGGGAGGGAGGAGGAATGAAGGGAGGGATGAAGTAAGTCTGGGGTATGGCTTTGTGTGGGAGGAATTGAAATGAGCGACGTGAGGCTGACGTTTTGGGAAAGAAAAAAAAAAAAAAAAAAGCATACGGAAGATCAGACAAAAATGGTGTGTTTTTGTAGTAGGTATATATCTGTCAAGGTCTTGCCGTCATATATCGTATGTTTTAACAAGCAAGCAAGCTTCAGAGAGAAAAAAAAAAAAAAACACGAAAAAAAAAAAAAAAGAAAAGAAAAAAAGGAAAGAAAAAAACAGGAAAAAAAAAAAACAACAACAAACAAACAAAAAAAAAAAGAAGAAGATAAGAAAGAAGAAAGAAAGGGAAAGACAAGAAAGAAACAAGCAAAAACGATACAAAGGAGAGAAAGACGGAAAGAAAGAAAAAAAAGCTGAAAAATGTCAGACAAAATCACGAACATCAAAACGCGTAAGTGTTTCCACTTTCGTCAGCAAGCAGGAACTTGAAGAACATTAGCCTGTTCACTGGGTACTCAGAGAGAGAGAGAGAGAGAGAAGAGAAGAGAGGAGAGAGAGAGAGAGAGAGAGAGAGAGAGACAGACAGACAGACAGACAGACAGGCAAAAACAGAGACAGAGACAGACAGACAGAGACAGACAGACAGACAGACAGACAGAGTCAGATACAGACAGACAGACAGACAGGCAGACAGGTGGGCGCGGACAGGGCTGTAGACACAGAAACACAGACAATCAAACAGAACAGATTCTGAAACATCCAGGCAAAAAAAAAAAAAAAAAAAAAAAAAAATATATATATATATATATATATATATATATATATATATATATATATATATATATATATATATCGTTAACAGTAACGTAACTGATAAGCCAGACCCAGAACGGTAATGCCGCCGGTGCCACCGCTTTCAGGAAGAAGATCCTCCCTCCTCCCTCCTCCGTTCCAGTCTTCCTGTGTACAATCTCATTCCCAGACACTGCCTACACTTTCTCGCGCTCTCGCGCACCATTTTCATTAGCGGAGATCATCATTCCCTCCCCCCACCCCACCCACCGACCAAAGTGTCAAAAAAAAAAAAAAAAAAAAAAAAAACCGGTGTAGCTCACAGGAACGGACCCCCTTCTTACTTCCTCCCTCTCAGTCAGAGTCACTCATGATTTTATCCGCATGGCATGCTGAGGGCTTGTATCTGAGGTCTGGCTAATATTTAGATACCCCTTTTGCCCTCCATGTCCACTTTCTCCATTCCTTGACCAGCCCACTTCCTCCGCTCCCCCCAACCTGCACCCCCTCCCTTCCCCGCCCCCTCCCCCCCCCCCCCTCCATCCCCACCCCTCCCAATTCCATATCTCATGTACCAAAAATATATAATGTACGAAAAAAAAAAAAAAAAAAAAACAATATAAGAATCTGTTAATGCATGCATGTGCATGCTCGTATACCCTTTGTCTGCTTTATTCATTTCTTTTACCCAGAGTACATTTCGTGTATTTTGTTTACATTAATTTTACTTGAAGAAGACTCTCTCTCTCTCTCTCTCTCTCTCTCTCTCTCTCTCTCTCTCTCTCTCTCTCTCTCTCTCTCTCTCTCTCTCAGTATAATAATGCTATCTAGTCTAGAAGCAAATCATTGTCCACAGCTTTTTTTTTTTTTTTTTTTTTTTTTTTTTTGTTGTTGTTGATGATGTTGTTGATGTCGTCGTCGTCGTCGTCGTCATCGTCGACGTCGTTGTCAGCCTCTTGATCTTTTCCCGTCACTCTACTCATTACTTTATCTATGTATGTTTGTCACAGCTTGTTTTCAAACGGCACACTGTTGCTTATGTGCTGTTTGTGTGTTTGTAATTGACCGATAGCTACCCCCCATAAAAAAAGCTACCCCACACACATAAACACCCCCCACTCAACCCTTTCGCACACTCTTCTCCCTCAAAGGCGCGAAAACATTAATAAACTCTG
>JADBJO010006295.1:57500-60000 GCA_016801955.1 Conus betulinus | reverse complement strand
ACACAATATCCATTGTGAAGATGTGTCTCTCTCTGCTGTCATCTTGGAAGGTGAAACCCTCTAACAGGCTCAGAGTGTCGTTGGTGTCTTTTATGTATGTGGGTAGAGCGGCCACTAGGGGTTGGAGAATCTTGTCCAAGACATCAGAAATGATAACTGTGGGGCAAGCGCATGCAGAGACAATGGGACGTCCGGGAGTGTCACTTTGTGAATCTTGGGTAACAGATAAATTTGGTTCTTTAGGTTCACTGTTGATGGCATTAATAGCTTCTGTTGGAAGATGTCCTTGGTCTATGGCCGAATTTTATTGTTTTTCGGATCAGTGTGTTGTCAGGTTTGACCGTAGATTTCGTAATCTCTCTGTAGGAGTCCCTGTCACCCAACTGTCTCCTTGCCTCCTCCACATAGAGAACTCTTCGCCATACTGTTATGGCCCCTCCCTTGTAGCTGGTTTGATGACCACATCTGTCCTCTTCTTTCAGATCTTTCGATGCTTCAAGTTCTGCAGTCGAGAGGTTGGAGTGTTTGAGTGGAAAAGCAAACAAACAACCGACCGATGGACTTAACGACGTTGCAGAATGGACAGGGAAAAACATTTTGCCGAGACCGAACCTTTGACACCCAGGCGGTAGAGCTGGAGTGACCTGCTCAACTGACCTTCAGTGTGACGCCTCAGTGACCCCCAACAGAGTCAAAACCAATGAAGAAAACGAAGGACTAGAAGAAGAATGGAGAAAGAAGACTGGTGTGCACGTTGCTGGTGTCTTTAAACCATCAGCACCGGTAACCAGACTGCGTCCTTTTTCCGATAGGTTATCACAGCTCGTACGTTAACGAAAACAACAAGTCTAATTGAAAGGCAATACTGTCATGCAACCCTCAGAAAATGTACTCAAAATAAGACCAAAAATAAGCAGTCCCCTTTACACCTCCTTTGACCATCCGAAATCAACCTTCATCCTCCACCATCTCCACCCCCCCCCCCACCCACCCCCCTGCCCCTCCGGATACCCCTACTCCTTCCTTTCCCACTCCTACCCCTATCCCCACCACACCCCCTCCTCCTCCTCGCCATCTGTCTGTCCAGCATTATCTCAGCCCAACCTGTTCCATATTCATGAGTTCTCATCTGTGATTCCGATGTCTGCTTTAGCGACACCAGCGGCGATTTCTGGAATACATCGGCGTCACGTGGTTTGACACGCTCTATGCTCTGGAGAGCAGAGGGTTTATGAGCTGTGATCTGGCCAGTGTTGGGTGGCTGAGCTGATGCTATGGAGATTGGGGCTGTTTGTTTGTTTTTTGTTGTTGTTTACTCTCTCTCTCTCTCTCTCTCTCTCTCTCTCTCTCTCTGTGTGTGTGTGTGTGTGTGTGTGTGTGTGTGTGTGTGTGTGTGTGTGTGTGTGTGTGTGTGTGTGTGTGTGTGATGTGCTGCGTGCGTGCGCGCGGGCGCTTCTGTGTGTGTGTGTGTGTGTGTGTGTGTGTGTGTGTGTGTGTGTGTGCGCGCGTATATGCGTGTGCGTGTGTGTGTACGTTCGTGTGTGTGTGTGTGTGTGTGTGTGTGTGTGTGTGTGTGTGTGTGTGTGTGTGTGTGTGTGTGTGTGTGTGTGTGTGTGTGTCGCACGCACGCGTGCGTGTGTGTATGTGTGTGGAGAGGGAAGGGGTGTGTGTGTGGCAGTCTGTGTGTGTTTACCTCACTAAAACAGCACTTAAACAAAATCACAACACTGTATTTCTTTCCACCGAAAAGGTAATCACGATCGTCGCTCAAAATAAACGGCTACAAGCGGTTCTCACGTTTTGACGGGAAAAAGGTCATCGCCCCTCTTGAGAGGTCTGTAATTTGGAGGCATTGTTGGGGTCTGCAGCCGGCTTCTGGACGATGGAGCTGAGTGTCCTGTTCGCTCGATTACGAAGACCCACACAGCACCCACACAGTACAGTCATTGACCCTCACAGATGCGTGGATGAAATACTCTGACAAGCACTGCAGGTGTGAATAAATCTAGCCTGAACCTGGCTGCCGCCAGGATACTAAAGCCAAACGGCTGGCTTTGGAGAGTGTACGGCCCATTGGTGTTTATTGTCATGGCAATACTATCAGATGTAAATCTACGGTGGAAGGCGGTTTGGAAAGAGCGAAGGAGAAGAGTGCAGAGAGAGAGAGAGAGAGGGGGGGGGGAGAGAACGAGAGAGAGGGAGACAGACAGACAGAGACGGAGAAAAAGAGAGAGAGAGACAGACAGACAAGACAGAGACAGACAGACAGACAGACAGAGAGAGACGTACAGACAGGCAGGCAGATAGACAAACACAGAGAGACAGAGACAGAAACGAAAATGTGGAGAAAACAAAGAGTGGGGAGGGGGGGGGGGAGGTAGTAAAGGGCAGCAGAGGAAGACGATGGGGAGGAGAGAGAAGCGTCGGATTTTCGGTGAATATGTTCCAACAAGCAGTTATCCAGACTGTCATGCTGGTGTGTCTAGAGACAAAAGGCAAA
>JADBJO010006295.1:37500-55000 GCA_016801955.1 Conus betulinus | reverse complement strand
CAGACTATCAAAGTCTAGTAACAGTCCTGAATTTCCTTCTCATACATGTAGTATCAAAACAGTCTGCAGACCTTTTCCAACTCTTTAATGGGAGCACCAACATCCAAAATCCCAGACAATATCAGGGTTGCCAACTCTAGTGCAATCATAATCGACATTACTCTTTAGAGCGTGAAAACAGGGGTGATCAAACCACAACTGGGGGAAGATACAGAAATGGAGAAACAGCTGCAGATCAGTGATATCCGCCCTCCCTGGCTTAAGGCTGTGTCAGGCCAGTTTGACATAGGCCAGAACACCACACACACACACACAAAATGTTGTTATGCTCTGCTTACTTATGCGGGGATTGTCTTCAGTTGTGACAAGCTCCTAGCATAACATTATCAGTCTCTAAAATCCCTCGAAGTCGGTGTGGCTGCCCACGTGTCAGGGCAATCAAAAACGGTCACACATGTAATGTTCTCATCCCCAGCTGATGCATTTGAACCATAGTGTTCAAGTACTTTGGCTGTTCGAATGATCCCTGGAGTCTTTTACCCAGGGTACGACGACGACAACAACAACAACAACAACAACACAACAACCACCACCACCACCACCACCACAACAACAACAACAACAACAACAACAACATTGATATTCTCTGGCCTGTTCTCTCACGAAAACCGACCTCTGGGAAAGAACAGACGAACGGCTCCGTCTAAGAAGAAAAGTATATATGAAAAACGTGTGTCGGCACTGGCCATTCATCCCCTAATCCATCAAACAGCCTCCCTCACCTGCAGCCTGCAAGGCCGATGTAAGAGAGGCTTCCTGAACGAACACCTAGTGGGGGTTGACCTGGAATCACAGCTCCAACAGATGGCGTACACCTGCAGCCAGCAGCATAGTAAGACTCAGGACAGGACACTGGCGCATCGTTGGTGGCTGCCTGCCTTTGAAGAAGGACGACACAAAATTTTGCATTTCTTTCTGTTATCCCGTGTCCATTCCTTGCCAAAATAAAAGGCTGCTCTTTCCTAAATCAAAGCCAGCGTTTGTGAAGGAATAGCAACAACAACAACAATAACAACAACAACGACAACAAAAAACGACAGCAACAACACAACAACAACAATAACTTCAACAACAATATTAAAGCGCTGTTGATGCCGATATGTAGACGTTATTCCGAAGAGACCGTTCGATTCAACCTTAGAGATGCTCAAGTCAGTGCCAGGATTACAGTTCACGACATGTATCTATATACTGTAAGCACAAAAAGACCACCCCCACCCCCACCCCCTCCCTGTTTCTTCCCTATACACCCCGACACCCGTCCACTCCATTCTCACTGTGTCTCTCTCTCTCTCTATCTCTGCGCCTGCCTCTCTGTCTTTCTGTCTCTGTCACTCTGTTTCTCTGTCTCTCTCTCTCTCTCTCTCCACCACCCCCCCCCTCTCTCTCTCTCTCTCTCTCTCTCTCTCTCTCTCTCCTCTCTCCCATCAATCCAAAAAAACATGAATAGAAAGTAAACAAGCGCACAAATGTTTGTTTTTGTTTTGGTTTGTTTTCCTCTTTTGTGGGATTGGTTGGTTGCTTTGTCGTCTATCTCCAACGGAACGGGTCCCAGTCTATTTAAAAATAAGACTCTCTCTCTCTCTCTCTCTCTCTCTCTCTCTCTCTCACACACACACACACACACACACACACACACACACACACACACACACACACACACACACACACACACACACACACACACGTTCCTCTCTCCTCCCTCATCAATACTCCCAACAAAAAATGAACAAAAAATGTGAAAGCCTGCAACAATGTTTATGAAACTGGTCCTGAAAAGTTTAAAAAAATACAGAAGTTGCATGGGAGAAAATATGGGGATGGTGGGGGGGGGGGGTGTGGGAGGAGAGAGGAAGCGAGTGTGTGTCACATGACAACTTTATTCACATTCACTCACAGACACACAGACACACACAGACACATTCGGTCACACAGACACGCAGACATACGGACACACACACACACACACACACACACACACACACACACACACACACACACACACACACACACACGCGCACACACACACACACACGCCGCGCGTAATAAAACACTTGTCGTCTGCCACATCTGACATATAACCTTTCTTCCGGCAAAACAGCGTTTAACAACAAACAGAAGAGCCAGGCAGTATCACTACAACAGTACTGAATAATGCACAGGTGCCGCCATGCCACTGAGTGATTGATCGTAAAAGAAATAATTAGAACGGGAACATACACACACACACACACACACACACACACACACACACACACACACACACACACACACACACACACACGCACGCACGCACACACGCACGCACGCACGTATGCACGCACGCACGCACACACACAGACGCACGCACGCACGCACGCACGCACACACACACACACACACACACACACACACACACACACACACACACACACACACACACACACACACACACACACACACACACACACGTACGTGGCCCACAACTTAACCACATGCTCTGCATATCAGGTTGGCAAAAATGAACGTCAACAAACGATGAACTGGATGTGTGTGTGTGTGTGTGTGTGTGTGCGTGCGTGCGTGCGTGCGTGCGTGCGTGCGTGCGTGCGTGCGTGCGTGCGTGCGTGCGTGTGTGTGTGTGTGTGTGTGTGTGTGTGTGTGTGTGTGTGGTGTGTGGTAGGCATTGTGTACAGATGACCACGCGATTGTTTGGATGTTGCGCGACCCTCTTTCATGCTTAAAGGCATCATCCCCAGAACTCTGAGGGGATCTGGCATGGGGAGAGGGGAATGGTGATATGAAAAAAGGTAGTAGAAGAGGGGGGAAGGGGAGGGGTGGAAGTAGAATGCTGCGAGAGGAGGGGAGTGGGAGTGACGGGTTGGAGGGAGGAGGGTGAAGGAAGAGGGGGGGGGGGGGGGGGGGGGTATTTGGCACTCCTTTCGAGAAATAAGTCTGTCGGGAGCTCTCATGACTCGCACTGCGATGGATTGATTATATTTGTAGACCAGTATCCGTGTTTGTTTGTATGTTTGTTTGTTTGTGTCCTTGCTTGTTTTCCTTGTGATGTAATATGTTTGAATTGCATTGCGCTGTGTTATGCCGGGGCACATTGTGTGCACGCGCCGTGCATCATGTTGTTTTGCTTTGATTAGCATTATACGATTTTGTGTTTTATTGTTACATTGTAGTGTTTTGTATTCTTTAGTGCTATCTTCTCGCAAGCCGCTTGCTCATTTTTTTTTACTAGAAAGGGAGCACAGAGGAGACGAAGGGAACGGATGGAGGTAGGGGGAGGGGGTATGTAGAGAGGGGAAGGAGGAAAGGGTGGGGGGTGGAAGGGAAAGAGAGAAGAGGAGCAAATTCAGTTCATGAAATTTTGTTTTCTGTTGTTGTTCTTGTAAGAGCACACCATGTTCCTTTCTCTTATATTTAAAAACAAAAGCAGAAAGAAAGAGCGGAAGAAAGAAGGAAAGAAAGAAAAAAAAAGAGAGAAAGAAGGAATGAAAGAAAACTATTCACAATATTCTCCTCTTGTTTTCCTTTCTTATTTCTTCAAGCTCTGGTTTCTATGTTGTTGTTCTTATTGTTACAGTTGTTCTGATGCCTGTGATTATGGTTATCAGTTGCTAGAACATGGCTTATACAGTGGTTCTGGTCAGAAGTTCTCCACTTATAACTAGCCACGGGTTCTGGAGTGACGTGTGATGACTTTCCTGGAAGGGAATGCGTCCCAATGGTTCGGCAGCACATTCATTTGTTTGCTGCTTTTGCTTTGTTGTGTGTGCAGTGTGTTGGCCTGTGCCTGTGACACACAAAATGGGTCCTTCTACAGGGGAAAGAAACCGAAAGTGCCAGGGGAGACTGGCGTTTTATATTGCTAGTTCTGGAAAACGTGGATCTTGAAACATTCACGACTCTGAATTATAACATTCACAAAGGCGAGATCAGTATTTCTCTCCAGTAATGAAATGAGATTGATCGAATGTCACTGTTGTTGTTGTTATTATTATTGCTGTTGCTGTTGTCGTTGTTGTTGTTGTTGTTGTGTTGTTGTTGTTCTTCTTCTTCTTCTTCTTCTTCTTCTTCTTCTTCTTCTTCTTCTTCTTCTTCTTGTAATCATTGTTATTATTATCATATATATTACTATTATTATTACTTATTGTTGTTGTTGTTGTTGTTGTTGTTGTCAATATTGTTGTTGTTGTTTGTTTGTTTATCATCATCATCATCATCATCATCATCATCATCATCATCAAAAATCATTATTGCTGTTGTTGTTTGTCGTCTTCTTTCATCATCATCATCATCATCATCATCATCATCATCATCATCATCATCAGTATGGTTATTGTTATTGCTGTTGTTGCTGTTGTTGTTGTTGCCTGTAAATCTTCTTCTTCTTCTTTTCTTCTTCTTCTTCTTCTTCTTCTTCTTCTTCTTCTTCTTCTTCTTCTCCTCCTCCTCCTCCCTCCCTCCTCCTCCTCCTCTCCTCCTCCCTCTTCTTCTTCTTCTTCTTCTTCTTCTTCTTCTAATCACTACTATTCTCCTCCTCCTTCTCATAAACCATTATTATTGTTACTTTTTCCATGTGTAGCGTTTCGCCATATCTGTAAATGTGGGAACGTTAAAACGTATTGGATCTGACGGGCCACCGCCTATCTCGGTCCATAATCATCACCACAACTGTAGCCACAGTACAGAAACGCCGGACCTTCCATACACAACAAGCCGGCAGATTGTGGAACCTATTGGGGGGACACATCGCCCACCCGCTTTGGTGGGGGATTTGGCGCTGGCATTCGGGAGGAAGTCCTCTCACGGTGATTGGTCTGGAGTGGACCTTGAATGGCAGCCAATTCGCCCAAGTCAGAGGCTGGTTAAGCACGGGAGAATAGGAGAGTGAGCTGCGCCTTGCACTGCCGTCTGCAAAACTGTCAGGAACCGTCAGAAGGAACAACAACACACCCCTCAAATTACTACAAGCCCACTCGTCGCTGAAAACAGACGGTAAAGATAGGGAAAGAACTACTTCTGATTATGAGCTAAGGATTACTCAGCTCACTACTACTTCCACAGACTCTGTGTTTGAGATACGGTAAAGTGAATACTCAGCGGAGTTTTGCATGCTGGCAAGCCGTTAGATTAAGACCCCTCTCGCCCCCCCCCCCCCCCCCCCCAACCTCCCTCCAAACCCCTGCCTCCGTGGTGTTTAGAACACGTGGTATGTTCCTGTCAGCTGTCATAGATGGACTAGCCCGCATCTACAGACGAATCTCCTCATAAGAGGTGAAAATCGAGCATTGGCATTTAACAGAAATGGTCCTGTGCACAACCTCCACTACTTACGCCATATCTTATAACCCCCATATTAAGTGATATTAGACGAGTGAGTGAGTGTGTGTGTTTGTGTGTGTGTGTTGTTGTTGTTGTTGTTGTTGTTGTTGCCTTCAATATAACGTCTTTCCACATCAAGTGATATTAAACGAGCGTGTGTGTGTGTGTGTGTGTGTGTGTGTGTGTGTGTGTGTGTGTGTGTGTGTGTGTGTGTGTGTGTGTGTGTGTGTGTGTGTGTGTGTGTGTGTGTGTGTGTGTGTGTGTGTGTGTGTGTGTGTGTGTGTGTGTGTGTGTGTGTGTGTGTGTGTGTGTGTGTGTGTGTGTGTGTGTGTGTGTGTGTGTGTGTGTGTGTGTGTGTGTGTGTGTGTGTGTGTGTGTGTGTGTGTGTGTGTACATGTAAGAGAGAGAGAGAGAGAGAGAGAGAGAGAGAGAGAGAGAGAGAGAGACAGACAGACAGACAGACAGACAGAGAACATCTTGCCAAGACGGGCCTCGGAAAGGAAACGCCATTTCTCATTGCCATCGCTCCTGTCGTGACATGACGACAAGTCATCGCTCTCTGGAGTGAGTGAAAGTCTACGGCACAACCCGCCTCGCTCTCCCCCCCCCCCCCCCCCCCCCCCCCCCCCACCCCGCACCCCCCCCCCCCGCCCTGGGGTGTTAAGTGGAAGATCAAGTCAACCCAGACAGGCACACGGCAACCTTAACGAGTTGTGACTGCCAGGGCAGACAATACCCTTGCGGCCCCCTTTCGCGCCCCCTAACAAAATGTCATGGTCAATATTCTAGAGGTATTTTTGTGATGCAGATTACTTGGAACTGTCTGCCTCTGGCATCCTGTAATTACCTGCTGACGCTGCGTATCTGTTTTCTGAAAACAACGTTACATATTCTCGTTTATCCAATATACCTTGTTTGAACACGATTTCGGCTCAAAACTATGCTCTCCTTTATCCTGCTGAGAATTCCAGGGGATAGCATCCAGAATACTACTTAAAAGGGTTTTTTTTAAAAAAAGAATGCGGTTAGACCATGACCTCACTGCTTTTTGAGTTCGCTTGGTGATTGAAGATGGTACTATTTGAATTCACTTAACTTGAGTTTGGTTGGTGTTATATAGGGGAACTGTGTGGCTCTATCCGTTCGTAACTCTCGTGTACGTCTTTTCCTCTTTTCTGGGTTGACTTGTAGAGCTTTAACCCTTTTGCAGTGTGTATGAAACTAATAATAGATTAGTGCTGAATCACTGCTTACTACAGGTATATTGAAAGGGTGTACTTACGAAAAAAAAAGAAATATGTATCAAATATGTAATCATCGAAAGGATGTACTTAGAAAAAAAAGAAAAGAAATATGTATCAAACATACAACGCGAAAATCAAACGACTGAATCACAAATCTCATATTCTGACAGCACAACCGATCTCAAAGGTAGATAAGGAAATCACACAAAAAGCTATGAACAAAATGTAGGAAAGGAAAAAGTTCCCAGTTTACAGCCTCATAAATATAAACAAGAAACAAGAAACACACTGGTTTCATAAACATGCTTGAAACACAACCGCAACCCCCCCCCCCCCCCCCCCCCCCCCCCCCCCCCCCCCCCCCCCCCCCCCCCCCCCCCCCCCCCCCCACCTTGGGCCGTAACTGGAGTACAGACTGTATGTCCATTTCAACGACTTTTCTTCTGTGAGTTCAGGAAACTGCAGTCGTGCGTTATTGAGACAAAAGCGTGTAATGCATAAATATGTGAATGAAATAAACAAACAATGAATGAATGGATATGCGTATCACTCCTCCAGCGAGTTCATTGTCCTCGTAACGTTTTATTTTTAACAGGGAAGGAGCAATGTTTAGTCTTTGTTTTTGAGTGTGCTGTCGCGTGCGCGCGCGCTAGTGTATGTGTGTGTGTGTGTGTGTGTGTGTGTGTGTGTGTGTGTGTGTGTGTGTGTGTGTGTGTGTGTGTGCGTGCGTGCGTGCGTGCGTGCGTGCGTGTGTGCGTGTGTGTGTGTGTGTGTGTGTGTGTGTGTGTGTGTGTGTGTGTGTGTGTTTAGTATGACTAGTATCTCTCATTTTTCCTACCCGTCAACTTTACCATACAGAAAAGCGTAAATATAATTTCTAACAGAAAAAGTTCTAATTTGCTCATCTTTTCTTGTCTAATATCGCAGAATGTGTCCTGGTTAATATGGCAGGAAAGTAAAGTTGCTATCAGTATTACCATCAGGCACAAAAGTACCTTCTTCTTAGCTTTTTCTTAGAGAACAAATTTTCCTATGAGAACACAAAAGAGTGTGTAAGAACTGCTGGCTCTTACAGGCCAGATTGATATCATAGAGAGGGCGATTGTACCCCGCTTACGTCACCGACATCGCTTCCTGTAGCCTCACCACCATAACTGCTATAAAGATCCTGCCTTTTGATCCAGACCTCTGGTACGTTCTAGAATCCACCCTCCCTCCACTCACACCCATGTCCATTCACACACCTCCATCCAGAAAAAAAAAGTCCAGCTGACTCGCTGTTCCACCCTTTAAGAAAACACAATGTCATATCCATTTTTGGTTAAAACGTGGCGCGGACACTCCCAGAAACCTTCATAGAGATTAGTCTTGAGAAGGATCACGAAAAAAAAAAAACTTCCCGTTTTACACAAGGCACAAGACTCGGAATGGTGAAAAGAGAAGGGAAGGTTATGTAGCGTATCAACAACAATCCTCTCGACGTTGTTACAGAGAAAGCATACATCGTTCCGGAATGTTGCTCCTTCTGTTGACGCCATGTGCATGTTTATTTTCAGCCCCAGCCTGTGCAGGAAGATAAAGATATTGCCTTGTCTGCTCTTTTTTCTCCCCGCCGCCTGGCTGGCTGCAAATCATTTGATGAAGGCGGCAGAGATCAAAAGAGTTGGATGTAAACTGTTCGGGAAAGCTATCTTTTGGCTGAACCCAAGGGCAAGCGGTCCTTCAAGTTCCTCAGGAGAGAAGAAAAAAAAGTATTTTCTTTTCTTAATGTTAGCATCTCTGTCTCTGTCTTTGTCTCTGTCTGACTCTGTGTCTGTCTGTCGGTCTGACGGCCGGTCGGTCGGTCTGTCTGTTTGTCTGTCTGTCTGTCTGTCTGTCTGTCTGTCTGTCTGTCTGTCTCTCTCTCTCTCTCTCTCTCTCTCTCTCTCTCTCTCTCTCTCTCTCTCTCTCTCTCTCTGTGTGTGTGTGTGTGTGTGTGTGTGTGTGTGTGTGTGTGTGCTCCCGAGGCCAACCCAGAGTGTGTACCAGCTGCTGAGCTTTGTTACTCAGATGATTGTGAGTGTGGAACCACTTTTGCCCGCTCACATCACCACGTTAGCCGCTAACAGCATTACCCTTCTTACCGCCGCAAAGAATCAGCCAGCCTTTTAAACAAGAACTCCGGTACATTCTACGATCCATGGGAGAAACCAATGCATATTTTTTTTTGTCAAAGACTTGGCACTGGGATTCCCAGGAAGCTCTTTCACGCTGATTGGTCTCCAGGTAAGGGGAATAAACCGCCCAGGTAATGAGGAGCAGAGACAGCATCATAAAAAAGAGAAGGGAGGTTGTAGTACCAGCAGTCGTCGACACAACTGTCAGACTCAGTCAGAGAGCGAGCATATATTGCCGGAAATGTTGCTTCTCATACTGATGCTCTATGTCCATTTCGGTTTCATGTCAGCATAGGTGGAAAGAACGACGGAGTGTTTTTCTCGGTGCGTTGCTTCGTCTTCTGAAAGACCTGGCGGCCCGTTGGGCTGCAATCCAGCCTCTGCACATAGACAAAGGTCTGTTTCTTTGAGTGACTGTCTCCAAGCTACCGAGCCCATCTCCGTGGTTAAGCATTCTTGTGCAATTGAACGGCACAGTTTGGGTTTTTCTGCTATCAAATTAACATTGCCGGTATTCCATGACACGCAACTTTTAAAATGGTCGAATGGGTAAATGTAGCCGCAAATCAGTCCAGGCCAAGCTACACAGTAGAGCATCAATTCAATTGTAGTAGCAACATACAGAGGTTTGTAATACCGACGTGCATCTCAATGCTCGGATTATTATTTCCTTCATGTTACGGCATAGGTCATCCACGTTAGCATTCAACATTAGGGGTTTGAACAGAAAGATTGAAAATTATTCATAACAAGAGAACCAGACACCCATGAGCATGTAATTTTTTTTTTTTTTTTTTTTTTGCAGGAGAGAAAGAGGGGGGAGAGAGAGAGAGAGAGAGAGAGAGAGAGAGAGAGAGAGAGAGAGAGAGAGAGAGAGAGAGAGAGTGTGCGTGTGTGTGTGTGTGTGTGTGTGTGTGTGTGTGTGTGTGTGTGTGTGTGTGTGTGTGTGTGTGTGTGTGTGTGTGTGTGTGTGTGTGTGTGTGTGTGTGTGCGTGCGTGCGTGTGTGCGTGCGTGCGTGTGCGTGCGTGCGTGCGTGCGTGTGTGTGTGTGTGTGTGTGTGTGTGTGTGTGTGTGCGCGCGTGTGTGTGTGTGTGTGTGTGTGTGTGTGTGTGTGTGTGTGTGTGTGTGTGTGTGCGCGTGATGTGATACATGTGTGTGTGTATTGTAGAGAGCAGGTGGGGATTGCATTTTACTACTTTCAGAACAAATCATTTGGGGCAGAGACCAAAGAGCGCGAGCTTTGCACATAAAGTGTACAGAAATACCACCACTTTTTGTTTGTGGGCGCTCAAGTGAATACGACTCTCAGAGAGGGAAAGCTGATCTCTTGGAGAGGTGGAGTAAAGTATATTCTAGAAGTACCATACTGCTCTTAGCTCTTACACATTGCCCCGTAAGGATATCTTGAGCGTGCGTAAACCATAACGTTGTCTGACTCGGACGACCGTTAGAGCCACCTGATCCTGATAACATCACAGCTGCAACTTCCACAGCAGCACACCACGTTTACAGCCATTAAGTCTCAGCCAGATTTTTTTTTTAATATAACCTCCGGTACATTCTGAAATCCGTTTTTAAGAAAAGCCATGCGTTTTCACATCTTGTGAATGGCTTTGCATTTGTATGTCCAAGAAGCTCATTCACACCGATTTGTCTCGATCGCACGAGGAATAATGCACACAGATGGCATCACATAAAGAGAAGCAAAGTTATAATAACTGAAGTCGGTAGCAAAACTGAGTTTGTCTGAGAGCGCATCCATCGTCGAAGATTTTGCTTGTTCTGTTGATATCCTGCAAACCTTTTTTTTAGACCCAGCTTACATTGAAAGACAAATGTTTCCCCCAATACATTGCCTTGTAAGATGGTATCTTATGTTAAGTCAAACGAGCAGGAAACAAGCCTTACATTAATCAATTGTCTCCCGTATTCTCATACCAGCTGTGACAATTCAACGCAGTCATACAGTGTGTTTTTACGATTCATTTGGATAAAGTGGGAGTTTACGAAGGCTGAATAACTATCGCTATTGTCTGATGTGAGTCAGACCAGCACAATGCTGAAGCGATCGCCCTTGTTTATGAGAGTGAAGTGCACAAGTGGAAATTGTAAAAAGAAAACAGATGTATACAGCTTAAAACTGAAGGGACAAGCTCAACAGAAGGTTTGATCTTCATTTAATTTATCTGTCAGTCTTAAAGACGATCTGAATTTTAAATTATTTGTCTTTTGAATGCAATGTAAGTCGTCGACCATGCACTGCTACAAGTATATTGCCTTGATAATTAAAGGAGTAAGTAATCCACGTAAAGTAATGAATTCATAAAAAAAAAAGAAAGAAAGAAATACATGAGCTCCAAAGATGGGTGCGTATTCTCTTGACACAAAAAAGAACAGTTCCAAGGAAAGTAAAGGTAAACTGTCAAACAATGCTTTGTATTCCGTCCTACTTCCAAAATCTGCGCAGAGCTTAAGGATCAAAAGTCTTAGACACAAAGCATAAGAGAAACCACGAATCTTCCTGCGTTAAGGTTTGATGTGGTCTGAGGGGGAAACCATGTTTTGGCTCAGAATGTCTTCGTGATGCCCAATCATTACCTTTCTTCCCATCCCCTGTGGTGATTATGCCCTGAAAGCAGATGCCGAGCGTGCACACACTGTTGTGTTTTAAGACACAGGCGAGTCCCAGGAGTTTCCTACATCACTGCTTTTGTCGTTAATCATACCACCACCGCGGCCGCCATAAAGCGTCTTCTGTGCGATTTGGGACCCACAAAAACCGCAGCTACACATGATTTATGGAAGACCTGGCACTGACACGGCAAGCCAACCCCCTTACACCGATTGGTCTTCAGGGAACGGGAAAATACAACTCCAGGCTAACGGTGCCAAGGGACTGCATTTAAAAAAAAAGGACAGGAATGGTTGTGAGGCACGCCATTGTCAACAAACCTGAGTCTGTCAGGGAAAGCGCGGATCCCCCGAGATGTGGCCTCTTCTCTTGATATCTTGTGTCCTTTTTATACAACCGGAACAACGTAGAGAGACAGGGTGTCTCCTCAAGACACTCAGTCGTTTGATGATGCCATGTGTATGGCCCAGCATACTGGAAGCCAGCCTCTAAATATCAGCTAATGTCATCTTGATTTCTCACATCCATCTGTGTCCGTCATCCACTGTTGAACGCATGAACAGCGCGTTTTATTACGCTTGTGTCACTTATTGCTGTGCTTTAAGAACTGTGACAGGAAGCACATGCATACAACTGAAGATCTGACGGATTCAAGGCGGACCGAAGATTACATCATCATGTGATTTAGGACAATATTAAGAATCATCTGACTTTAGATTGCTTTTCTAAATTGTCGTGTATGTCGCTACCATGAAATATCAGCAGGTGTGACGCTTTTGATAAATGAAAGACTGACAACACAACGCAAATGAATAGATACAACAACAATATAAATGAATAAGCAAATAGAAAAAAAATCACCACCACTCACAGATGTCGAACATCTTGATAAAAAAACAAAGAATTGCACTGAAAGGTGTGGCTTTTTAAAAAACTCCATCCCACTCACATTATGCACACAGACGTTAAGGATCCACAGCTTTCGACATAAAGCGTACAAAGTTCGGGTTTGATTTGTTCTCACACAAGACAAGTCCACTTCTGGCTCAGAATGTCTCCAGTAATGCACAATAAATATCTGTCTTCTCATCTCCTGTGTTTTATTTTACTCTACGAGTAGATAGTAGATAGAGGGTCTGCACACTGCGGGGTACTATAACACAGATAATTCCCAAAAGCCACCAAAATCGTTACTTTTACTGTCAATAATACCAGTACCAAAAGCCACCAAAATCATTACTTTTACTGTCAATAATACCAGTACCAAAAGCCACCAAAATCATTATTTTTACTGTTAATGATACCAGTACCAAAAGCCACCAAAATCATTACTTTTACTGTCAATAATACCAGTACCAAAAGCCACCAAAATCACCACTTTTACTGTCAATAATACCACTACCCAAAAGCCACCAAAATCATCACTTTTACTGTCAATAATACCACTACCGAAAGCCACCAAAATCACCACTTTTCCTGTCAATAATACCACCACCGCTACCGTAATAAAGTGTTCTATGTTCTGCAACCCACAGAAGAAAAAATCTACTTAATGCGTATTTGGTGAAGATCTGGCACTGTCACAGTAGCTAAGTCCCCTAAAGACCGACTGGTCTTGTGGGGTCGTGGAAATTTAACGTCCGGATAGCGATGCCTTGAGTTTACATAAGAAATGAAGATCACGGTGCGTGCAAGTATCAACGAAACTTTTGCGATTTCAGTTGAAATCTTGTGTACTACTTTTTTTTTCCCAAAAACCATCCCAGCCTAAGTAGAAAGACAAACTGTTTCCGCAAGACGCTGAGTCGCCTGTTGATGATTTATGTGTGGTCCAGCATGCTAGAAACCAGCCTCCAGACATTACCGAATGTTTTCTGTATTTCTCACATCGACCCATGTCCACGTTCCGCTGCCGGTACGTATACACAATGCATTTCAATATACTTGCATCGCACATTGCATCTTGTGGTTTTGATTTGGTTGAATAACTAATGCTTTTACTCCCTGTCTGGCCTATTGATTTATTTATTGAAATTAGTGACGCACAGTTTACATGTACCCGCATAATTTCCAAAATATAAAGCCACGATTTTGAAATTGGAACAGATTTATTCATTATCTTGTTCCAACGTACATTGAATTTCATTGGGATCGAATGAACGGTTGTTGATTTACAGACAATAAACAGAGGATGGGTCGAAATCAAAGTTCGCAAAATCTGTTCAGTTCACAAAATCATTTCAATAGTGGGTGTGGCCACCGCCATTGGCGAGACATTCCACGCAGCGACTCCTCATCGAGTTGACCAGTGTTCTGATGACCCTCTGAGGGATTCTCTGCCATTCCAGTTGCAGCATTTGGAAGAGATCCTGGCGGTCTCTGGGAGGTGGATGGTTCTCCTTCACACGTCTCCCCAACTCATCCCACATGCTCGATGGGATTGAGGTCGGGACTATACGCCGGGAAGATCATCCTGTTGATGCCGGCCTGCACAATGAAGTTTTCGGCCACCCGGGCCCTATGTGGCCGAGCATTGTCGTCTTGGAAGACTGCCATGGGTCCTATCCGTTGCATGGTCGGAACAACGAAAGGCGCCAGGATTTCATCCCGATAGCGGATGCCTGTGAGGTTTCCATCAATATGGTAGAGTGGTGTCTTGTGTGGAGGCTGAAGGCACCCCCATACCATAACAGATCCTCCCCCAAAGGCCCTGGTCTGGCGAACAGCTGCATCAATGTAACGTTCACCAACACGCCTCCAAACTCTAGTTCGGCCGTCATTGTGTTCAGACTAAACCGCGACTCATCTGAAAAGAGGACCTGGGACCACTGTTGTTGGTTCCATCTCACATGACGATGGCAGAAAGCTCGGCGAGCCAGCCTATGGGCTGCTAGCAGTCGTGGTCGAACAGCTGGGCGACGTGATCTGAGGCCGAAGTGGTGAAGACGGTTTCGTATGGCTTGACGCTGAGAGGATGGTGTTATTTGCCATACGAAGCTGCCTTTGGATGCTGGTGGAAGTGGTATCCCGCTGCAATAGGGCCTGCCTCTCGATGAAACGATTCTCTCTGGGAGTAGTCTGCCTAGGCCGACCTGACCGTGGCCTCTCTTCAACGCTGTTGGTCGCCCTAAAACGCTGATTCAGTCTAACAATAACTGAATGATGCACACCAAGTCGTCGTCGCGCCACTTCAGCCTTTGCAATGCCATCTTGTATCCACGCAATCGCCCTGGTTTTGTCAAAGGTGCTAAGTTTTCTTCGTGGTGGCATGGTGAGAAAAGGCTGACAGTAACCAACCCCGCGCTTAAACAGCCAAAAGAAGGGGCATAAAACTCACTTGAGAGAGACTGCTCTTGCACGGGAAAAAAGAATTTTTCATTTTACACATCTTGTGTCGCCAGCAAGCTTGATGCAAAACAGGCACAGTTAACGCAACTTTGCACTTTTTATCCCGCGCGGTAACGAGGTCACCAAGACCCCCGTGCGCGCACTACCAGTTGACAATAAAACAATTGCTGGGAACGTTTGACTCTTTTTTTTTAAGTTCTGTCACACTGCCATTATGCAAGCAAAAGTTAGAGATCAAAAGCTTTGGACATAAAACATACAGAAAAGCTAGCTTTTTTTCTCTCTCTCTGAGTTCGAGTTTTATGTGCCCTCGCAGGACAAATCTAATTTCTGGCTCAGAATGTCTCCATAATGCACACAATTACCTTCCTTCCTTCCCATCCCCTGTGTTTTATTAGGCCCGAAAGCAGATGTAGGGCGTAGGGCGTGTACACACCGCTGGCTTGTATAACACAGACGACTCTCACAAGCCGCCAACATTACTACTCTTGCCGTTCACAATACAACCACCGCTGTCGCCATAAAGAGTCTCCTGGTGCGTTCTGGGATCCACATAAAAAAACCCACCTACCCATATTTTATGAAAGACCTGGCTGACGCAGCAAGGAAACTCTTTTCCATTGATTGGTCTTGAAGGGACATGGAATAAAACATCCGGTTCAGCAGGGCTCAGAAATGGCATCGTAAAGAAAGGAGTAGGCCTGTGTGACACGTGCAGCCCGTCAAACAACTGCCACAGTTCTTCATGGATACTGCACATTGCCTGAGAGATTGCTGTTTCTGTTGATGATAGTTCCATGGAAAGGAAAACTCGTTTCTTTGTTTCATGCTAACCAGTCGTGTGTAGAACAGTTAAGTACCTCTTCCGTTTCTGAGTTAAGTTGTGACCAAACTGCAAACTACCTCTTCCATTTCTGAGTTAAGTTTATGACCAAATTGCAAACTACCTCTTCCATTTCTCAGTTAAGTTACGAACAAATAAATTACACACTACCTCTTCCATTTCTGATTTAAGTTACGACCAGTTTACACACTGCCTCTTCTTCCATTTCTGAGTTAAGTTATGACCAGTTCACACGAGACCTCTTCCACTTCTGAGTTAAGTTGAGACCAAATGACACACAGTACCTCTTCCATTTCTGAGTTAAGTTATGACCAAATTACACACTACTTCTTCCATTTCTGAGTTAAGTTATGACCAGATTACACACTACGATGCGCCGGCTGTTTAGGTCTAGTTCAATACCTGGAACCTGTGCACTTGGAGCAAAAATGTGTGGCGACAGAGGAATAGCACTAGGGATTCCAAAATGAAAAAATCAGACAGCAACTAAAACAAATGAGTAGATAAACAGAGCAAAGTGAACAATAGATAAGCAACTAAATGTGACAGTATAACTGACTAACTAGCTAAGTAAGTACCTAACTATCTAAATAACTTACTTACTTACTAACTAACTTACAAACTAACTACATAACCAAGCATCTAACCAACCAGTTAAGTGTAATAAAAACTGCTACTACTACTACTACTGTTACTACTACTACTACTACTACTGTTACTACTACTACTACTACTACTCCTTGTAGTAGTAGTAGTAGTAGTAGTAGTAGTAGTAGTAGTAGTAGTAGTAGTAGTCCGTAGTCATTTAAGAAATGTCTACTATAATTTTGCAGCGACATCGGATAAATATCGTTAACCTCCCATTTGAAACATTGTAACGTATTCGAACTTATTTTCCATGTATCTGTAATGCAAATGTGGGCTAGAAATGTACTCCGTATCACACACACACACACACACACACACACACACACACACACACACACACACACACACACACACGCACGCACGTACGCACGCACGCACGCACGCACGCACGCACATGCACGCACAAACACACACACACACACACACACACACACACACACACACACACACACACACACACACACACACACACGCACGCACGCACGCACGCACGCACGCATACTTCTTCCCCATACATAGATATAGAAAAGATGTGAAATTAAAAACCCCACTGTTACACAGAGGACAGAGTGCATCACAGGAAAGACAGGGTAGGGTAGGGGGTGGGTAGGGGTGGGGTGGATTCAATACGTGCAGTTCCAGTAAAACCTGCAGAGTTGGTCATAGAGAAAACACCGCCCAATGTGTTCCTCCTTGACTGCTGTTGGTTCTCCACGTGCCCTTTAGGGGAGTACGCTGAAAGACAAATTGTCTGCCAGTGATACTGCTTCCTCTACTGATACTTTGTGCACAGTTTATATAGTCAACAATAGACAGACCAAAAAAAAATAATAGCACTGGCTAGGGCTTCAACAGGTGAATCCCACGTAGGCTAGAGAGAGAGAGAGAGAGAGAGAGAGAGAGAGAGAGAGAGAGAGAGGGGGGGGGGGGAGAGAGAGAGAGAGAGTCGTAAATAGTTTAAAAGAGCAAGATGCATTCACCTACACATCTACAAATCTACAAAGGCCACACTGTGCGGTGTATTTGTGTTGTTTATAATTGAGCAACCTCAGGAACTATCTCAAGCCAGTGATTTGAATTCCGCTCATATCGCTGTCTGGGGCATATGCATTAGCTTTCTCCAAAAAGTGATGTTTTTAAAGAACTAGACGAAAAGAATGTTTCCTTTCAGACATCCAGACATTTCTTCTGATTAACTTTTTTGTTGTTGTTCGTTGATAACGTTTGCCACATCACTTTCCGAATAAAAAC
>JADBJO010006295.1:5000-22500 GCA_016801955.1 Conus betulinus | reverse complement strand
AATTACCAATGATTTATAAGTTGTATGGAAGCAGAGAGAAAGAGAGAGAGGGAGAGAGAGAGGGGGGGGGCAGACAGACAGACAGACAGAGACAGACAGACGGACGGACAGACAGACAGACAGAAGAGAGGAGAGAAGTTTGAAAAAGCGAGAAATTTGATGAACGGAAAGCAGTTTTAACTTAGATTGCGTTTTTAGCTTCTGGAAACCCGGTCAATTAACCTATCAATCAAAAAAAAGCTATTTTTCTGAAGAGAAAAAGATAGCGAGCGAGCGAGAGAGAGAGAGAGAGAGAGAGAGAGAGAGAGAGAGAGAGAGACAGACAGACAGACAGACAGACAGACAGACAGACAGACAGGCAGAGGCAGGCAGACAGACAGACAGACAGAGAAGAGAGAGAGAGAGAGAGAGAGATGAGAGAGAGAGAGAGAGAGAGATACAAACAAAATCAATGGGAGCCTTTATAAGATGTGGAAACCACAATCACGGCGATTCAAAAATGCACAAGAGTGTCGCATTATGATTTCATGTACCCAAATGTGTAGGCGTGTGAACGTTTGAGAGAGAGAGAGAGAGAGAGAGAGAGAGAGAGAGAGAGAGAGAGAGAGAGAGAGAGAGAGAGAGAGGTGGGGGGATTCAAAAATGAAAATGAGTGTTATGTTACGATTTCACGCATGCAAATAATCGTATATTGTGTATATGTGGAGAGAGAGAGAAGGGGGGGGGATGAAATAATGCAAATGAGTGTCATGTTACGATTTCACGCATGCAAATAATCGTGTATTGTGTATATGTGGAGAGAGAGAGAGAGAGAGAGAGAGAGAGAGAGAGAGAGAGAGAGAGAGAGAGAGAGAACACAATTTATGCATACACGAAACGTAACATTGAAATAATAGGAACAGAACAGTATGAATGAGACCAATTGAAGATATCAATTAAACTAGCCCATAAAATGAAAAGGTGGCAAATCGTTTCGTTGCATCCTCTCGAGCTGAAATCACGAACAAAATTAGTCTAAATGCTGAAAGGTATCATTCATATTCAGAGAGAGAGAGAGATTGAGAGAGAGAGAGGAGAGGCGGGGAGGGGGGAGAGAGAGAGAGATTCTGTGGGAAAACTACACTAATGACACACGCAGGCAAACAGTACGCCATCTGTCTCCCTCAGCCATCCCATATTGTTAGCCACACCACAAACCATCTCCCATACACATGCACAGTATGCTCATCACAGATAGGTTCATTTGTTCTTCTAACAGTCTCTTTTCCGGACCTATTGACTCTGTATAGTTCCTGTTAAGACCCAAGACCCTCAGCTGCAACACTAGGGCAATGAGCCGCGCATCCCAAAATAATGTTTTGATGAAACGTGGATGTGAAACGAAGAGGATATAATTAATGATTGGAAGGGGAGAGAGTAGCCAAAAGGGCATCATGAAATCTTGATATATTGCGATGGAAAATGCAAATCATTCTCACATCCCTTCTGCAATGCCTGCCAAACACCGTTCAATGAATGATTGTATTTTAGGAGGGGGATGACTGTGTGTGTGTGGGGAGAGAGAGAGAGAGAGAGAGAGAGAGATAGACAGACAGATAGACAGACAGACCGACAGACAGACCGACAGACAGACGAAGACAAAATCATAGATAAAGAGACAGAAAACAGACTAACAAAGAGACAGAGACAGACAGAGACAGACAGGCAGAGAGATAGAAGGAAAGCGACAGAGACAACAGAGAGATATAAACATCCATCCATCCATCCATCCATTTAGACAGCCAGCCACCCTCCCAGAGAGAGAGAGAGAGAGAGAGAGAGAGAGAGAGAGAGAGAGAGAGAGAGAGAGAGAGAGAGAGAGAGAGAGAGAGAGAGGAGAGAGAGAGAGAGAGAGAGAGAGAGAGAGAGGATTTCTTCTTAACTGTCATTTCGTATTGACGACGGAGATGCTCTGTGTACGTTATCATCAGTCACCGCAGTATGTTACGTGCTTCAGGTTTGATCTACTGCACATACTGCACATACTCTCTTAGGCACACACAGAGGCGTACGCTGTCAACTGTGAGTTTGTACGTGCGTGTTTTAAAACATCTCTCTCCTTGCTCCCTTCTTTACGGGCGAGGAAGTAATTAAGATAAATCGACGATCGTCTAATGGCTCAGAGCTATTGTATTACATCTTGGCATGAGCATAGCAGCGGATGTTTTCAGAGGAGAAAAAAAAACAGACAGAGAGAGAGAGAGAGAGAGAGAGAGAGAGAGAGAGAGAGTTTCCCTCGTAACCCCCACTTGAGATAATACACTTATTACAGTAACAGCCAACAGTATAATGTTACTGTATCTGGCTCTCATTCATTGCATGCTGTCAGTCACACCGCAAACCTTCCCCCCACCCCACACATAAGTTTAGTCTTTGCCGTGTGAGTTCCTTTTACTGTTGTTTTTAAAAGTTCGTTCCAGAAACCCCTTGCCTGTTCTTGCTTTTGCCTTGATTTGGGGTTATGGCCCCTTCCTCCCCCCCCCCCCCCCCCCCCCCTCCTCTATCCTCTCCTCACCCCTCTCTTCCTTCCCACCCATGCATCTCACAGCCAAGTCGAACAGCTGAAGTGTTTTCTTTGATCTGTTAAGTGGTGGAAGTGCTTCTGAATTTCTGTGTGACGTAATGTAGTTTGTTCAAGCTTTCAGGGTCGAAACGCATCGTTGTGTTTGTGCCTTTTGATATCGAATTTCATTGTATTGTATGTATTGGTTCACTTATGAGACTTCGGTTTTTAAAGTCTGTTTGAAAGAACTTGAAGGGGATGAGAGTTTGGATAGATGTACATGTACGTTTTGCATATACGTGAGTGCTGTAATTGCTTTGCCTGTTAAGAAGAAGAAGAAGAAGAAGAAGAAGAAAGAAGAAGAAGAAGAAGAAGAAGAAGACCCCGACTACAGAAATCAGTCTGATGAAGAGTGGTAGCAAACATTTGTTCAATGCACGATTCGAACCCTGGACTTGTAACTGTGTCGCCGTTAAAGCGAGCATATTACTCACCAACCCAGCACTCCTGCGAATTTCTGTTAATCGTCCATCCCAGTCTTTACACTGTGTTCCCCTTTTTTTCTCTATCTAATCTGTCATTGCTTCACGTCTCTCGCACACACTGGCTCTCCCTTTGCGCTCTTTGTAATCGTTGATCATTGCATTTTATCAGGAAAAACGTTTCGTCTGGCACGATCTAGAGTTACTTGGGTTCGGTTTGACCTTTAGAGCATCATGCATCATGAAACGTTATCTGGATGTTCTTTGGTGATCTTTGAAAGGGAGAGAAGGACTGGTCGTCCTTTTTAGCTAAGAAATGGTGAGAAAAATTAGAGTCTGGAAGGGACATGAAAAGGAGAGAGAGAGAGAGAGAGAGAGAGAGAGAGAGAGAGAGAGAGAGAGAGAGAGAGAGATTCTAACTTTACACATTATATTGTTAATTTTATGGAATAGCACAGCACACTTCTTGCCTCAGGCTCATTTCCATAGCACACATGCTTTTGTGTTCTCACAGAGGAAGAGCTGAGTGTTGATCTGGCGAGGGCATATTTTCCACACCTCTGGCCCATTAGCGCCTGTCTTGACGCGGAGGAACTAAATGAAGATTCATCGACACTCGTCCAACCGCTCACAGACCGCTTCAACAGGAGGTGACTGCAGGCGGAATTTGAAACAAATTGTAAGGAGAAATTGTAATTATTCCCACCAATCAAAAGGAACAAACAAATTACAAGACAAACGACGACGCGTTTCGACCTCTTTGGTCTTCTTCAGGCAAGAGAAAAACAACAATTAGAATGATTCAACGTCTATTTTTGCGCTCACTTTGAAAAGATAAGTGATTGATCTATTCTTCGTTTTCATTGTTCTGAATGTTGTTTATCTTGCCTGAAGAAGACTCAAGAGGTCCAAAACGCGTCGTGTTTTGGCTTGGGATTTATTTGTCCTGTTTGTGTGGCGGAATAATCATAATCTCTCTCTAGAACTCACAGCTAGTTTACCCTGTAAGCTAGTGCTTTTCACAATCCTTATATGACCACAGCTTTAACTCTGCTGGAATGAAAAAAGAGAAAAGAAAACAACCAAGACAATGTGATATTTCTAACAGCTTGAAAGAAAAATACGGAACTTTTTTTCAGACTGGAATTTTACGGCAGTTTGGTTATTTCATTTTGGATAGGAAGCAAAGAAGAAATATTCATATCTACAGGCCTGCAGGCAAAAGAGCTCTTGAGCAGAGGGGACGGAAGGGAGAGGAGGAGAAAGACGGGGGAGGTGCTAGCCAACATAGTATTATGCAGTCTGGACACACTGGACATACTGCAATAGAATTTGCCGATATTTCTTATATCACTTATTCACCGTTCTCAACACGTGGTTTGATATATAATCCAATGCATGGGAATAAAGACAAAACGAATGTGGGGTGTAAGAGAGAGAGAGAGAGAGAGAGAGAGAGAGAGAGAGAGAGAGAGAGAGAGAGAGAGAGAGAGAGAGAGAGAGAGAGAGAGAATGCAGGATAAGCATTTAGCATTTAGAAATTCTGTGGATGACATACACTGTAATATGTTGCAGCCAGGAGAGTGCCGCTTATGCTCCAGATTATCAGCTACATTTTCATAGATATGTTTGAAGAGTACGCAAAAGTAACGGAAGGCAAATCAGCATTGAAATCAAATTTTGCATTTTTTTTATTATCCAAAAGATAGTATAATTATATCATCCTAATATGATTATTAAGATGAACTTTGATATACAAGAGATGTTTGAAAAAAAGTAAATGAGATCAAACATGAACTGTTTTTTTTTTACACCTTAAGAATAAAACAAAATGGCAATGACCTTGGTAACACTGGGATACGGAATGACAAGAGAGATTTGATATATGGAAGAAAGGCGGGCGGGGAGGGTGAGGGGTGAAAGGGGGGGGGAGGAGGAGGAGGAGGGATGTCTCTGCATACACAATGTGCGATCATCAAATGTTCAGAGTGAACAATATAAAATGTAGATGTTTCTCACATCCCTTCCCCAGTGAATGTTAAACGTGATAAATTGAAATCAGAGAGAGAGAGAGAGAGACAGACAGACAGACAGACAGACAGACAGATAGACAGACAGACAGACAGACCAGGCAGACAGACAGACAGGTAGGCAGGGAGACAAAGAGACAGACAGACACAAAAACAGACAATTAGACAGACAGACAGAAAGATAGATAAATGCAAAATAACAGACAGAGACAGAGAGACACAGACAGAGAGAGAGGGGTGTGGGGGGGGGGTACAGAGAAACACTGAGGCAACAAAGTAATAAAATGAAAAGTCTGTAGCATTTGTGTGAATATTCTGTTGAAATCGCCAGTTGCCAGCACTACAGGGCCCAGGCTATATGATCCACAGCTCGCATGCACTTGTGGGCACATACAGATAATGGGGTACGCTGTTAGCGTGAACGTTGTGCTCGCTTATTTCAAAACCACCTGCTCTTGTCTTGACGGCAAGGAAGTAAATTAAGATAAATCGACGTTCGTCTAATGGCCGGGAGCTATTTATTGCTCGTTGTTTGCACCATGGCATGAAGGAAGGTTAAGCTGTCAGAGAGAGAGAGAGAGAGAGAGAGAGAGAGAGAGAGAGAGAGAGAGAGAGAGAGAGAGATACTGATAGTCATGTGAATAAAAAGAAGAACTTTTTTTTGGCTTAAACCAAACTTCCCTTCATCCACTACTACCACACCCCTCTTCGCTACTGTCCTTGACCTTATCATGAAAATAAAGCAAATTCCACATTAACATGGTCTGAAAGGTTTTTAGATTTCTGATGGCTGGTTTTGACCTACTCAATTCAGAGCGGCAGATAACCTACAAAACGAACAACTCAGAACTCAAAATGCCAAGGGTATACATCATTGTAGAACCAACTTTGCACACTGTTATGGCACACACGTTGGCATGTCGAGAGTTTGCGCTAGTCAGTCACGACGATAACACGATCTCTTCTTTTTCTTACTGTTGAACTTAAATGTTCACCAGTCTAATTCCAGATACCCTGCCCAGCCCCCCCCCCCCCCCCCTCCTTCCTCTCCCTCTCTCCTCTCCCTCTTGTCACCTGGTACTACCCCTGATGCAAGTGCCTGGCTTCCTTTCCTCGCTCCTACCTCAAACTGATTTTTTAAACCGTTTTTAAATACGATTCTATTTCCACATAAAGTGGAGAATTCCACACAAGACAAGTACCAATTGAAACTCGTTACTATAGATAGCACAGGGGGGAAAATGATTACTATACGATTTTTTTTTTAAATATTCTTTCCAGCCTCTTGCGCTGGAAATAATTTTTTTTTATCTGAATGGGAAATGAAATGAATTATAAACTAGAAGACGTTGAATCAGAGACTTGTTGTGTATAAACATTTTTTTTCTCTGTCTCAGACGACACCCACCCACGCCTCTCCTCCCCACATTCCCACCAAACTTTCCCCTCCCGCCCCTTTCCCTATACCTCTGCTCCACCCCTCTCTCCCCCTTTTCAGCGCTGTGTCCTGCATATACCATGTCCAGAACAGGACGTGGTAAGCTTTACGAAGGGACTCAACGACAGTGCGGAGCCTCCTTTGGTGAGTGCCTTTATGTTGATTCTTCCCTGTGTGTCTTCTGGACTCAAGCCAGTTTGTTTTCGAGGAGAACGCTGTGAGTTCAGGCTGAGTTCGGGGGAAACCAGACTAGAGGTGTGGAGATAACCAGCTCAGAAAGCATAGAAGAAGAAGAAGAAGAAGAAGAAGAAGGAGGAGGAGGAGGAGAGGGGAGGAGAGGAAGAAGAAGGAGGAGGAGTGGAGGAGGAGGAGACAAAGAAAAGAGCAAAAAAAAAAAAAGAAGAGTGTAGACTCCAAAACTCGTGCTGAAATTTGGCCCAAGAGTATAAGCCGTAGCGTGCCAGAGAAAAGTTCCGAGGGGCACATTTGAATCACAAATCACCGCGTAAATAATGAACGATGATTATGATGTAGGGTTGAGAGAGGGTCAGCAAGTCGTGAACTTTGTTTTGTCACGACAGATTATTCGGTGTGAAACTCGGGGCTGCTCCGTCTGAGGGGAATGTCAGGCCATGGTGCGATGCTATGAGCTCAGCACAATAAATAATAGATTGAAGACACGGATGATTTCCCTTGCGTTGTCAGCTTTTGCAAAGGAATGTTTATTTACATCTATCTACCGGTTTTCAGTTCCGATTTAATCACCACCCAACCGACCCTACAGAGACAGTCTAACTGTCTGGTCAGCGTACATTGCATTAATGAACTTTTGCGGTTGTAACCATACGCATGGGATAAATGAATGCATATTGAGAGAAGAAAACAATATCTAAAGATTGTAACATGAATGAAGAAATGATGTCTCCCATTTTGTGTTTCCTTACCCCAAATGTCTGCCAGTCACAGCATCCATAGTTATGTATGGTGTACAAGTAAAGATCCTTCTGACCTATCCAACATGAGTCAACACTTTTTCTTCTCCGCAACATTGCTCAGCCAAGATTGGTTTCTACTACATATGTCGTTTTGCCAATAATACTTTCTGCTACGTGTGCAAGTAAGCTAACATTGTATCCTGCTTTATGTCAAGTTCAACCGACTCATGTTTCGTTTAGTCTGTACGTGTTATCTTCCCAGTCTCAACCGACTTCAGGAAAGAAAAAAAAAAAAAATGAAGGAAGGAAGGAAGGAAGGAAAGAAAGAAAAGAGAGAAGGAAAGAAAGAAAGCGATATCAACTTTGTTTACCACCAATGTCTTTGGGTCAAACTGTAGGCAACTTCCAGCGGAACAGCAACAACCTGTGTGCCTTTTTCTTCAGTGCCACATGTACAGTATCGCTGAGCTGTCAATACTTCCCTCCCCATGCTTCCTTCTAATCACAGCCAGTTGATCTGGCTGGAGATCTGACTGTGTAGTAGTAAGCGCTGGGTATTGATCGTATCAAATGGCATTAATTGGTTTCTTGTTGTTTGTCTCAAATTATGAGCCTCTCCAAGCCCTGCTCTCATAATGACCGCAGTTCCGACATATCCCCCATGTCCACCCCCATGGTGATTTCAGGTCAATACCGTGGCTATCGGCGGATTCATAGCAACCCTCTCATATTGGACTGAGGTGGTGACGTTCTCTGGAGGGAAGGAATCAGGAACGGAAGGAGGAGGAAGGAGTGGAGAACGCTCACACACGCTGAGCTACACGATTAAGCAATTATTGTTGTCAGTAGGAGGCTTGGTCGTCGGTGTCCAGTGTAGACTGGATCATAACAGGCATCACCGAACACCACCAGGTGACCCAGTGCAGTACCTCCTCCAGTGAGTGGCCTTCTGTCAGTCTGATATTGATTGTTTCCTGTCAGCTGACGGTACGGTGAGCACGCTGCAACTGGGCTAGCCCGAGTGTGGCTGTGTATGTGGGAGGGGTTTGGAACCAGCGGCGGTGGAGTAATGCAACGATGAAACAGCAGAACGTGAAACAGTATTGCTTTCTTTCACGTAGCTTTAATTTCCATACTTAATGACGTCAGCAGGTTGTCAACCGCGTCAGCAGATTTATCTGTCTGCTATCAAGATGAAACAAAGAGAAAACGAACACTCCACTTGATTTAAGGAACTTGGAGGAAAGATGGGATATCGCCTACAGACAGACAAGCTCATGAAAGCTTGTTGAGGTTGAAAATCAATAGGAAACTGTTTCAGATCATTATCTGAGGTTGACAGGGCGCTGCGCTCTCCCGGGCGCCCTTCCGGTTCAAAATGGAGACGTGTGCTAGGATCTCACCTGAACACCGGTAAACTAAGAATGTGTCAAAGAAGCTCTGCCTTCCTTGTTCAGGTGGAGAAACCTGATAGTACTGACTGAAACAAGACAAAGGTGTTACCGGAAGATAGGCAGTTGTCAGGGAATGAGGTGTTGAGAGACACCGTGCTTCTCTCGGAGCCGACATTATCAGGAAAGTTCTCTCTCTCTCTCTCTCTCTCTCTCTCTCTCTCTCTCTCTCTCTCTCTCTGCTTTAACTCCTTTCCCCATCAGTCCCTAAAGAGGTATACAGCTGGGTAGACTGGGGGCGTTGCGTTTGGAGCGAGAGAGCACAATTTTGATAACCACCACGCTCGTACGTGCTTCGCGCTTCAACCTTAGCTGAGGTGGACGAGTGCAAATATCGCAGCAGAACACCCCATCGCCCAGTGAATTCTGAGACAGTAACACAAAAAAAAATATGTATTAAAAGGGAGGAGGCCTGGGCAGGAGACGGGGGGGGGGAGATGGGGGGGTAGATAGTGCACGGGGTAGATAGTGCAAGGTGAAAGCACCTTCGCAGAGATGAACGGGCACATTGGCCGGGGTTTTAGATTGCCAGTGTTAGTATAAAAGGAAGGCCAGGTCAGAATGGGTAAGGTAAGGTGATGTTACTTATAGCCCAGCCGACCGCGAAGGGCCATATCAGGGCTGTCACCACGTTAAAATCAACTCACAAGTCATAAAAAAGCTTTCACACATCTCTTTAAAATACATCTTCGAAAAAAAACCCATCCGAAAGTTTGTTAAAAAGTCTTTTCACTGCAAAATCTCAGATCCGATGAAAAATATTAAGCTCTTTCAAGAACTCAAAGATCGCGTCAGGCGGAACGTCTCTGAACAAGGTTTTCATGGAATCTGCTGTAAAATGTTTGTGTCACACATCATGCAAATCCCAACACTCTAATAGAACATGTTTCATTGCGAGTGGCACATGACATGGAATGTCAGAATGGGATTTTACTGCATTCGATATAAATTCTCATAACCAAATTTCGATGCAAAGTATGCAAAATGAGTTTTTTTTCTCTCTCTCTATGAAATAGTGTATAAGTGGACAAGACGGGAATAAGGAGATAGGGGAAGAGAAGGCGGAGGAAATAAGAATAACAGAGGGGGGGAGGGAGGGGGATATATTAAGGGATAACAGACATGATGTGAACCTTTACGTGTAATGAGTTTTAGAGTCTATTATAACTTTTGGTGTTAATGTTTAGGTGAGGGTGGAGGAGATAACACGCAACAAACGGCTCCAAACGTTGCGTTTTTCTTCTATTTTACTTTTTGTGTGTGTCGACGCAAAATTCAAGGCTAGTTATTTGTGAGATTAACTGTACAGCTACATAACCTTTCATTTGGGAGACTCTCTCTGTCTCTGTCTCTGTCTCTGTCTCTCTCGCTCGCTCGCTCTCTCTCTCTCTCTCTCTCTCTCTCTCTCTCTCTCTCTCTCGCGCGCGCGCGCGCGCGCTCGCTCGCTCGCTCGCTTGCTCGCTGTCTGTGTGTGTGTGTGTCTGTATTTCTCTTTCTCTCTCTCTCTCTCTCTCTCTCTCTCTCTCTCTCTCCTCTCTCTCTCTCTCTCTCTCTCTCTCTCTCTCTCTCTCTCTCTCCCCACCTGCAGCGAAAAAGGGGCTATCACAGAAAGACTTCCCGTGAGATGATGGGTTTATCACTTGTCTGTTTTGTCACCGCAGGTGCCAGTAAAGTACACAATCGAAGCCGTTATCCGGAAAATCAGTTGTAGCCAAACATCCATCCCCCATCCACGCCACCACCCCCGCAACCCAGACCCTTCCCTTGGCGTCACTGGCGCCGCGGATAACGAAACCCCTCTGTGACGTCACACTGGGGGTGTCGTCATTTCCCCCCGGCCGCACCCCCCCCCCCCCCCCCCCAGACTGGCGATCAAACGGCTTGATTAATGTGTTAAAGTCACCTCAACGAGAATTTCTCTTAACCTTCTGTTTGTTTTCCATTAAACCAGTAGACTGGACGACGAGGCGAGACAGGAGGAGGGAGAGGGGGGGGGGGGGGGGGGGGGGGGGGGGAACCTGCTGCTGTGGTGGGGAGTTAAACGTTGGCTCAGACTAAGAGTTGGTGGAGGACTTTGTTTTCCATGAAAATAAAACCACGGGACGAGGGTAGGGGGGGGGGGGGGGGGGGTGGTGTAGAACGGGCTGGGGACTGGGAGTTTAAAAGCCGGTCCACATTTGAGCTGAAGCACATTAGTTAGGCTGGGAGCTTTGTTTGTTTGCTTTTGTTTGTTTTGTTTGTTTTGTTTGTTTGCTTGCTTGCTTGCTTCCTGAAATCAAGGTAAAAGAGATTCACGCGATGAGTTAGGGGGAGAGAGAGAGAGAGAGAGAGAGAGAGAGAGAGAGAGAGAGAGAGAGAGAGAGAGAGACACACATAGATAGACAGACAGCGGGACAGACAGACAGACACGCTACCTGAGAGAGACAGACAGACAGTCAGTCAGAAAGACAGAAAACAGACAGACAGACACGCTATGAGTTAGGGAGAGAGAGAGAGAGAGAGAGAGAGAGAGAGAGAGAGAGAGAGAGAGAGACACATAGATAGACAGACAGCGGGACAGACAGACAGACACGCTAACTGAGAGAGACAGACAGACAGTCAGTCAGAAAGACAGAAAACAGACAGACAGACACGCTACCTGAGAGAGACAGACAGACAGACAAGCTCACAGATCCAAAGGCCGACAGACATGCAGAGACAGAAAGGCAAAGACAGGGAGACAGCCGGCGGACAGAAAATGACATACCGTGACAGCCTGCAATTAACAGCAACACTACGGAACTAGAAGAACATTCCGGACAATGCAGATCTCTGCCCAAACCTTTCGTTCACTGCCTCTGGGCTATAACCCAAACCGCCGCCAAATATTGCAAGCTTGTAAATATCCGTACAGTGGCTTGTAGTTTGGATCTGTACCGACGAATTTTACAAATCTGTAGATGTCAGAAGGCTCCATATCACTAGACTCATTTTTCTCCAGTACTTTTTTTTTTGCTATACAGTGCCGAAGCGTGCCATCTCTCGCGAAGTTAGGGAGTGGAAAAAGTACCCTGGCTCTACACTTTGGTCTGGATCCGTCATGAAATGTAGAGATCCGTTCTTGGGCACTTTTTTTCCATTTTTCCACCAAAGGTCATTAACATAGGTCATGTACATTACCTTTGCATGTCCTACTCACACACACACACACACACACACACACACACACACACACACACACACACACACACACACACACATATATATACACACGGACGCGCGCATGCACACACATACGCATGCGCGCACGCACGCACATGCACGCACGCGCACACACGCTCGTGCTCTCTAGCACATGCAGAGAGAGAGAGACAGAGAGTGACAGACAGACAGATTGACGGAAAGAGAGAGAGAGACACACACACACACACACACACACACACACACACACACACACACACACACACACACACACACACACACACACGAGCAGACAGGCAGACAGAAAAAAAAAAGCCAAGGCCATTCAAACACAGACACGGACAGAGACAAGCAAAAACAAACAGAATCCACCAGACACTATATCACCAAGTGGGAAGAATGCACAACAGAGCGGGGGGGGGGGGGGGGGGTGGGGGGGGGGGGGGGGGTGAGGGCCCCGTGAACCATGAGACTGAAGAGCACGTTGAACAAGGCCACAGCGCCTATAAACACCAGGAGCAATTCCCGTCACCTGGCAGAGACCTGGCACCGCTCTTTTTAGCCACGGCACCGATACTAAGGTAAACAGCCACTGACTCATCAAAACACAGCACAGTCAAGCCATGCTGCTCTTTCTCTCCCAGGTTGTTTTGTGCCCGATTCAAGTTCGGAAACTGAAACTTCGGATACTAAGATACACAGCTGCTGACTCGTCCAAGCACAGCACAATAGAGCCAGTCTCTTTTCTCTCGCAGTTTGTCCGATGCAAGTTCGACAACTAAAACTTCGGAAACTGGTACTAAGATCAACAGCTCCTGACTCATCGAAGTACAGCGCAGTAAAGCCACAGTCTTCTCTATCCCAGTTTGTCCTATGAAGATTCGAACGATGGCACTTTGTCTTGTCTCTGTGTCTGTGTCTGTGTGTGTGTGTGTGTGTGTGTGTGTGTGTGTGTGTGTGTGTGTGTGTGTGTGTGTGTGCGTGTGTGTGTGTGTCTGTGTGTGTGTTGTGTGTCTGTGTGTGTATGTGTGCGCGTGTGTGTTGCTGTCTTAATTTCCTGTCCCCCACCTCCTCACAATTGCATATCTGTCATTCCAGTGTCCACGTACAGAGCTGTGCACAAGCTCTACCACTTGAGCGTTTTTGAGGCAACCCGCCGGAGGACACACCGCACTAATGCTGAGTGAAATCAGTGTTGTTCAGTACAGCCTGTTGTAATTCGTGGCATGCAGGTCACCTCCTAGTAAGTCGCCTACTGATGATAACTTCTTCGTAGCAGTGCCAGAGTGAAAGAACGTTTTTCCCCTTGGAAGCGGGCACCATGTCCATCCATTGACCCCAGTGACCCTGCTGATACTGACATGTCCATCCATTGACCCCAGTGACCCTGCTGATACTGACAGCTTTGACACGAACTCAGCGAGGGCGTGGGTATGGAGACAGAGTCAAAGGCGAGGTCACTGCGGGGACAGAGCATGATCTAAGACCTTTTTTTCTAGGAAAGATAATTGATAAGGATGAGGCTGACTATGATGATGCTATGGTATCCAATTCCGCTTTGGGTTACACCAGAGAACTGTAGGCTGCTCCCTTTTTCGTCGATATCACCAACCGTCCGCCAGGCCCGAGAGATACAAATAGCTGCGGTGTTGGTAAAGACATGTGAGCAAGCTCAAAACATAGTGTACATAGTGACGGACCACGAACCTTGCCAAGCAGTTTTCACGGTATGCTTAGCTGGTTCCAATATTTATCTGGCCATAGCCCCTCTTTGCAAGGCCATGGAGAGATACACGGAGGGGCCCAGACATCCATGAAGCAGATGATACAAGTCCTGTACGGACAAGGTAAAGAACTGGACTGGCTGTAATACGTCTTCCTTGTCTGCCTTGTTGCGAGGCGCCGTGCTACAGTGATTAGCGCGGCGGATTTCCGGCGAGAAGATGGTGGGTTCTATTCATATCAGGGCCACTTATTTATGAGTTTTTCGGCCCCCGAACGGCTCTTATCTAGAGCCACGATTCCTAGGGCTCAGCTGGAAAGACTGGAGCCTCGAACGTATGTGAGAGTGTCGCTCAAATTTCCTGAACAACTCTGCAAGAGCCTCTCTCTAGGGTTGACGCCGGGATAGATTATGAAAGTAACAGTAGAGTACAGCACTCTCATGCAGCCTAGGACCATAAACGGGTTTCCGCAGAATCATCCTCATCTTAAATTCTATGTCCCTTCGTTCCCTGCTCTCGTTTGACTCTCAGTTTTGATTTTGTGTCCACGTCTGTGCTCTCATGTAATCTCGTGTCAAGGTTGACATGAATCGCGGTAAATCTGCAGGCACACAAGACCGCATGGCGTAAGTTGGATCAGAACAGGCACCGTTTGACACGACCAAAGTGACTCTGCAGCAGGAGTGCAGGGTCTCCTCTGGTGGGCTTGTCAGAAGGCGACTTGACACCGACTGTTGCCTGTGGATTGCAGCTGCCTGAAGGGCCGTGGCGGGACAGGTCAGTGTGTGGCCGTGGACTAGGAACCGCGATGACCTGGCATGGGGGTAATGCCGCTGAAATAGACCAGAAGATGATGACACACACACACACACACACACACCGCGCGCGCGCGCGCGCGCGCGCGCGCACACGCACGCACGCACGCACGCACGCACGCACGCACGCACGCACGCACGCACGCAACGCACATCTTTCCTGTTGTGTTTCAATGACTGGGGACTGGGAGCTGCGAAGCTCCCTGATGTCCTAAACACCACTGAAACAGCTCTCTTTACAAAACAGTAATCACACGGATCATGATAAATGATTTCTAGCGCACAGACATGGAACCCGTACCTCATGTATATAGCTGTTCTTTTGATTTCAACCAGGCTTCCAAACACCCGACACACCGGGGAGAGATTGGACTAAGCTCTTACTTTATCGAATGTCAACAAAGTTCATTGACTTCCTGTCTTTTTTTATCTTCTTTTTAAGTGTTGTTGTTGTTTCTCCTTTTACTTGTTAAAAACACATATGCTCCTATATCTCCTTTTTATGTTGTAATCTTGTAACTTCAGAAGATGAAGATAGAACGACGTTTTCGTTTAACTAGGCTCTCTCCTGATGTGTTTAAACCATCTGTTCGCATGTGTCAAAAAATAAAATAATGTAAATAGAAAATACAAAAAGGTAAATAAGTCCCGACAACTCTTCCTAAGCTCTCCATTTTGTGTGTGTGTGTCGCAGGGGGGGGGGGGGGGGGCGGAAGTAAGGGGGAGTAAGAAACGAACAGAGAAGCAGCCGTAAGGCAGGCAGAGGGAGTAAGGCGCCGGAGGGCGGTATAGTGGGGTGGGCCGTGGGGGGACGCAGTGAGGTTGAGATGTGCCCATCTAGCAGTCTTTTTTAAGTGAAAGTTGATATGCAAGGGGGAGGTTGACGTGTTAAAGGTGTATGTGTTGTGTGCTGTGTGTGTGCCCCGTGAGTCGTCAGTACGTGCGTGCGTGTGTGTGTGTGTGAGAGTGTGTGTGTGTCGTGTGTGTGTGTGTGGAGTGTCCTGTAGGCGCGTGCCGTGCGAGGTGGTGTGTGCGCGTGTGTGTTGTGTGTGAAGTGTGTGTGTGCGTGTGTGGTGAGTGCGTGCACGCTTGAAGTGAGTGTGTGTGTGTTGTGTGTGTGTGTCGTGTGGTGCTGTGGGATGTGTGTGGTGCTGTCGTTAGTGTGTGGTGTGTGTGTGTGTGCATGTGTTGTGTGTGTGTGTAAGTGAGGTGTGGCCCCTCCAACTGTGTGTGTTGTGTTTGTGTGTGCTGTGTGTGTGGCTGTGTGGTGAGTGGTGTGTGTGTGTTGTGGTGTGTCCGGTGTCGTGTGTGTCGCGCTTGGCTGTGTGGGTGTGTCGTGTGTGTGTGTGTGGTGTGTGTGTGTGTTGTGTGTGTGTGTGTGCACGCGCACGTCTGTACGTCTTGCGTGTCTTCATCTGTGGTGTCTGTGGTCTGTGTGTGTGTGAGTAAGCGCGAGCGCAAGCGCACATTACGAGTCTGCATATGAAATGCAGACTATAAAACGACGCCCCAGCAGCAGCGAGATTGAGAAACAGACCCACAACGATAGTGCTTCTGTGAGATAAGTGGGGGCAGGAACCCATAAACTCACCGCCCTCACCAGCGACTTCTCTTCCTCATGAAAAAAGTCTTGAAGGAAGCCGCCGTTTACATTCCAGGCAGCTGCAGAGCACACGTGGGATGCTGAGGGTTCTGATGGAAGATTGTGGCATCAGGAATGACGTGAAAGCGATTATGGGAACTGGCCTGCGAAACTGTACTGCTGTCGGTGACTCCGCTTTGATAACGGACGGGGGTCAGGACTTTTCGCCCTTAGTTTATTTTATGGCACTGAGTAATTCGATTCTGGTTGTTGTTATCCTGCCTCTGTCTGTTGTCTGTCTGTCTGTCTGTCTGTGTGTCTGGCCTATTCTGTCTGTCTGTCTAGTCGCCTCGTCTGTCTGTCTATCCCTCTCTCTCTCTCCTCTCTCTGATCTCTCCTCTCTCTCTCTCTCTCTCTCTATGGCCATCTCTCTCTCGTTTAATTATGGATTTGTGTAATTCAACTTTTTCCCCTGTAGTTGCTATAATGACTTGCCAGGTTTTGACTTTTTTTTTTCTTTTCTTACTTTTTTTGTGTGTTTTCCCCAGGGCTGGGTGGAAAAAAAAAAAAGCATGTACACTTTTGCTTATTTCATTACACTGGTAAAATAAATAAAATTCGTTCGTTCGTTCGTTTCTCTCATCGGACAGGTAGCTCTCTCGCGACAGGAGCCCAGGCGGAGAGAGAGAGAGAGAGAGAGAGAGAGGAGAGAGGGCGAGAGAGAGAGACGAGAGAAGGGAGAGAGAGAGGAGAGAGAGAGACGATAGGAGGATGGAGAGAGCGGAGGTGAGAGGAGCGAGAACGAATCGAGAGACCGTGAGAGAGGGTCTGAAGGGATGAGGAGGTGAGAGATGGAGAGGAGAGAGAGGAGAGAGAGAGAGAGCAGAAGCCAACAGGGAGAGGGGGAGACAGATTAGACCATGACAGTATTTCGGAAAGGTACGAATGGATAAGGACATCATTCCAACTCACCATTAAATTCTTTTCCCCTGATGATAGTCTTGAAGGTAGTCGTTTATAACCAGGTATACCAGGAGGAAAGCAAAGGCAGGTGGCTGGAAACATTGACGACTGTGGTGTTCGGAAGAAAGAGAAACTGAAGTGACTATAAGGAGATTTGTTTTAATGAAACAAGAATATGTTTTGAAATCTTCAGACTTCAGTCAATAAATTTCCAAGTTTAGGTAGCTACTGTTAGATTACCTCCACTTAGTAGTTTGTTTTATTTTATGGGTTTTTTTTTCGTTTGTTTTCGTTAAACTATTAGTATTATCATTGCATTGTCATGGTTGTTACAGATGCGAGTAACTGTGGCAGCACA
>JADBJO010006294.1:121309-136309 GCA_016801955.1 Conus betulinus | reverse complement strand
GAGAGAGAGCAGAGAGAGAGAGAGAGAGAGAGAGAGAGAGATATGCGGACAGGAGGAGCGGGATAGAGGAAAAAAAGTGTAAAGGGGGGTATAGAATAAAGAACGGACGAGGTGTGTGGTGTGTGTGTGTGGGTGTGGGTGTGGTGTGTGTGTGTGTGTGTGTGAGGTAAGGAGCCAAGAGGGAAGGGAGAAGCAGATAGAGACACACACAGACCGGCAGTCAGGACAGGGGCCGAGACAAAGAGCCACAGAGTTGGGCCGCGCGGGGCGTGGTCTGCCGTGAACAGCAAGGCGTGAGAGATGGATGGAAACGTGTGGTTCGTCCTTGTTCTGTGGCAGGCGACAGCACTAAGCAGGGCATCCAGCAGGGGGTTGGTGTGTTGACCTAGCACGGGCCCCGACCGTAAGCCGATCAGGTTGAGGACACAGCCGTTCCAGTAAACCATCTGCAGCAAGTCGCCTCCGCTCAAGAGGACTCGTGGGGAAAATAGTATGTTGATCTCTGCGTAGGAATAGTGGAAAGAAAGTTGTGAAAAGAGTCGTAACTGGAAGATTGGCGTGAATTCAAACGTAGAATGGTGATTGTGGTGATGATGATGAGGATGATTGATGATGCGGATGGGGAGGGAGATGCTTCTGAGATACTGATGATGATGATGATGATGATGCTGATGATGATGAGGAGATAGGATGTGGGATGATGAATTGTAATAATGATGGTGGTGGGTGTTAGTGATTGGCGCACATGTGCTGTTTGTTCAAGCGAAGGCATTGGAGTCCATGCTATTTCGCCCGGTGTCTTGTTACTGTTTGTTAAATGTGTTTGGCAGAAGATTCAGTGATAAAAACACATGACTGAATGGTACATCAAAGAGTGCACATTTTGCCACTGGAAGTGAGTGATGCTTGCCATAAAAAAAAATAAAAACAACTATGTATAATCATCACATCCTCTCATCATTCACTCATCATCTCATCTGATGCATTTTCTGATGTGGTTAGTATAATCATTATCATTAATCATCATAATTCATCATCATCATCATCAGCCTCATCATCATCATCATTATCATCATCATCATATCATCTATCAATCATTAGCATTGCAGACATTCTATCATTCACAATTATGATGATGATGACGACGACGACGACGACAACCGACCCGACAGACGACGACGATAATGATGATGTTGATGATGGATGACGACCGACGACGACGACGGACCCCGACGACAATATCAGTTTGAACTTGTTCCTAGTCGACATCATTAGGAACTCTGTGAAAACGTTGGCCGTCATGGAATTTCGCGAGAGTCAGACATTGCGGGTTCAAATCCCGCGTGGTGCTCAGCATTAAAAAACGGCGATTCCTCTCATCTGAACACCTTCTCGTCCTGGTAGTGTTGGTTGTAGTGTTTAGACAGTGGAACACTCCTGTCCCTATCACCGCCTCTACAACCACCCTCTTGGAATGGTCATCAGTGTCTGATATCCCACTTTTGACGAGTGTGCACGTGGAACCTGACCGTCAAGAACTAAACCTGTGTGAGTAGTACACTTCAATGTTTGTATGATAGCTCTTACTTACGGCCCGTGCATAAAATGTTTATCATTGTGGGCAACTTCACAATAGTCTGTCTTTAGAGAATGGGAAAGGGAATTTTTTTTTTTTTTCAAATAATCGCCTGCTCTCTCGTCTGTTCTTCTGTCTGTCTTTCTTTCTGTCTGTCTGTCTGTCTCTCTCTCTGTCTCTGTCTCTCTCTGTCTGTCTTCTCTCTCTCTCTCTGTCTGTCCTCTGTGTGTCGCTCTCTGTCCTGTCTATAGGTCTCTCTCTCTCCTCTCTCTCTCTCCTCTCTCCTCTCGCTCTCTCTCGTCTCTCTCTCTCTCTCTCTCTCCTCTCTCCCTCTCACTCTGCTCTCTCTCTCGATTACCTCTAATTGGTTGAAAACTTCACGTGCCATTTTCGCATGTCGGATTTATTTCCAATAGTAACACGAAGGAGAGGAAGGGTACGCTGGAACTGTAACCTCTCTTCCCCAGAGGAAGCCACGGAGACCCACTCCAGCCCAGCCGAAGCAGGGACTCTATGCAACGGATAGTATCTCTAGAGCTGAAGCCCTTGGTTGCTTTGTAACAAGGCTATCGGAACAGCCCTTCTGCACGTATCTCTTGGGAGCTGGCTGATGCCAGGGGGAGCTGATAAGAAGCCTGGGGGTAGGGTAGCTCGTGTCACGCCGTTCTGAATCAAAATGGATCATCATGACTATCGTCGCTATCATCCTCGTCGATCATCTTGTTTGGAGGTTTCTGGCTCGTCGTGGACTAGACTACTCTCACGTAACCTCGTATAATTTCTGTGATTCTGGTTCTCATCTTCTTTCCTTCGCAGTTTTTGCTGCTGATTTTGTGTATCGAGGTTTGACTTTATACCGTCTGATAACAGTCTTACAGAGTTCCATTAGTGGCTGTCAACAATACCTTTTTTTGTCCATTTTAGAGTGTATGCAAATAAGCAGTTCTTGGTTGCATAAGATCTTTTTAATGGATAATTTCCAGAAGAAAAAAAAATCAGAATTTGGGCAAAGCTTTGGTGCTACCAAAAAGGTTCCAGTGACATAGAAAGTCCCTTTTTCAGTGAATGGCCTAAAGGTGGCCCAACACTTTGTGGACTGGTTTTTGATATGACATTTGGTCTGCACGTGAACTATCAAGAATGAACAAGGCAGAGAACACTACCTTCATGTGGACGATGGGGACTTTGCAAAAATGCAAACAAGAAGAAAATAAACCGGAAGAGGATGAAGACGCATCTGATGCAGTCTTTCAAACTTAACCCATGTTCATTACAATTACCTTCTAGTCTTCCACAATACAACCTATGCTAATTACAGTAAAAATAAAGTATTTCATTAACTAGACTTAGCTAATGCTCATTACAATTACCATCTAGTCTTTCAAGACTAAAGTTATCTCCATTTCAAATATCTTCAGGCCGTTCAAGACGTAACTTATATCCATTACAATTACCGTCAAGTCTGGCAAGATTTGACCCATGTCCCTTCACTTACAATTGCCCTCAAGTCTTTCAAGACATGTCCATTTCAGTTATCAAGTATTTCAAGACTTAGCCTGTGCTCTTTACAATTACAATCTAGTCTTTCAGTTCTTATCCCATGCCGTTACAATTGCCATGTACTTCACCTTTGTCCTTTTCATTCAAAATCTGTTTTTTCAAGACGTAAGTTATGATCGTTACTGTTACCATCTTGAAATTTCAGAGATATACTCAATGTCCGTTACAATTACTTTCCAGTCTCCAAGATCCAGCCTATGTACACTACAGTTATCAACGAGTATTTCAGCGACTGTATGTAAACCAATGCCCCCTTACAATTAGCGATAATCTTTCAAGACTAATGTAGATTTCAGTTACCATCTACGCATTCAAAACTTAAGCTTTGTCCGTTACCATAAATATGTAGTCTTCTTTCAAACCTTATGCAACGTCCGCATCTATAACCATCTGTTCATTCAATGCTTAACCTATGTCCGTTTCCATCGCTATTCAGCCTTTCAAGGTATAACCTGTATCCATTACAGTTACCATGTAAATCTTTCAAGGCTTACTGGTGTCCATAACCATGCAGTCTTACCATGACAATTACAATTATGATTGCAAGCTGATCATGCAAAACTTATCCGATGTCAGTTACAATTACCATTGAAGTTTTATGACGTCATCTGTGGTACTGCTATCCATTGCTTTGTCGTGTGTATATGTTTTATTCTTTTGCCTACTTCTACTGTGGTGCATCTATTCATGAATTCCGAAAGACAGGGTCATCCATAATAATTATCATCTCTGTCGGCTCGTTCGTGATACTTTTGTCCGTTTTATTAGTCTAATATGTTGTGTGTGTGTGTGTGTGTGTGTGTGTGGTGTGTGTGTGTGTGTGTGTGTGTGTGTGTGTGTGTGTGTGTGTGTGTTATCTCTTTGCAGGTCAACAAAACTTTGATAAGTCTTTTCTTTTACTAAAGATGTTCTAAATTCATTGTTTGATACTACTTTCTTCCCACTTTCGTAACGTTTAGTTGTTATCCATGTCTCACATTTTCTATACACCCTTTGTGGCTTGTATGATTTTACTTCCTTTTGATATGTTTGATATGTTTTAACCCCGTTAGTTATGTATATTTCTTTTTCTGTACATTCTTCCTAACATGTCTATCTTACATTCTGCCCCATTTGTCACGGTTAGTCAAGACTAATGTCTGTCTCTGTTTCTTCAAACCTTTCGCGACGTTTTTTCTCTTTTTTGCCCAATTTCTTGCATTCAGCCGTTAATTACACTTCTGTCTCCTTGCGCTCTTCATAATGTATGTATATTACTTTCTGCACCGCTTGTCTGTGTTTAACAATGGATCAGTTCTTTTCCTCTTTCCGCCTTTCATAATTTATTATGTGAACACTACTTTCCACCAGGTTTTTTTTGTTTATCCGTTAATGACATCACTTGTTGCCCATTTTAAACATTTAGCCGTTAATTATGTCTGTTTCTTTGCACCTTTAATAACTTATGTCACAGTATTACTTGCGTCACGGTTTCAGACGTTCAAACCGTTCATCATTGTCTGTCTGTTCCTCTGTGCATCTTTCATACTTATCATATGATATCATTTTCTGCCCATTTTGCTGCATTTATTTAATTACTTGTTAAGCCTGCTTGCCTGTCTCTTTCTTGTGATGTTTATGTGACTTACAATGGTGCCTATCACTCATGCTAACGTGTTTCAACGCCTAGCATGCACCTCTCTCTCTCTCTCTCTCTCTCTCTCTAAACCTCTCTCTCTCTCTCTCCCTCTCTCTCTCTCTCTCTCTCTCTCTCTCTCTTAACCTTTCACTTGTTTCCGTGGGACCCTTTGTGACTTCAGCCTGTAGTATAGTGCTCTTCGCTGCGTCTCCTGTCACTTTCTAGCTGCGGCAGGTCTTCTTCAGTCTCTCTATTGATTCTGCATCATCTGCATCCGCAGCCAGTGGTGAGCAGTGAGCGATGAGTCAATAGTGTCCAGGATGGGTGAGTCAATAGAGTCCAGGGATGGTGCAAAAGAACGGGTCGACGAAAGGTTTCCTAGTCGTGGGCAAAGGGCGCTGGGAAACAATGTGTTCCCTGATTGGATTGCCTCACGAAATCTGTCCTTTTCCACCCTAACACCCCCCCCCCCCCCCCCCCACCTAACACACACACACACACACACACACACACACACACACACACACACACACACACACACACACACTGCTACAGCCACCGGGGCTCGGTTTGCGTCAAGAAATCTTGCGTATAAAATGATGATGTTATTAACTGTGAGTTTCCTTGGAAACGAACACAATGTTCTAAGACTAACTTTAGTAATGAATCAACAAGAGCAAAACAACAACAACAACAATAATAATAATAATAACACTAATAATAATTATAATAATAAAGATAATTATGATATAATAGTAATGATAATAATTACAGCAATACTAATAATGATAATAATTATAATAGTAATAATAATAAATGATAATAACGGCATCTGTCAGGGAGCACTTTATACCCCCTACACACTCTTAATAGAATGCCTTGCGCATGCCTGCTCCCTATGTTTACATAGCGCCGGCTTCCAAGGATGGTGCAGGGTTTTTCGACTGGTTGATTCCGCTGTTGAATTCTCTGGGTCTCACTGGCACCATCGAGTGTATCTTTTTCTTATCTTTTTGATTAAAAAAAAAGGCGATGATAAAGATAATAATAAGTGTAATACTGAAGGTGTTAATTGTGATGAGACAATTCTCACAGTAACTGCTCATAGTTATTCTTTTGCGGATTCACACTTCCTTTTCCAGGGCATGTACATGATACTTCCTCTTCCAGGGCACTGCACACATTCATGTACAATAAACAGATCATAATCGCCAGCTGGACGGGCTCACGGAAGAAAGCAAACCTCCACCAAGGTCGAACGATTCTTTCATCTGCCCTTTCAGTCAGTCGATGAGGGAACGCAAAAATTATTTTCCGCCAATAGCTGACGGGGGTGTAGCATAGGAGAGCTTTCGTTCGGTTACCTCCCTTTGTGCGAACCCAAACAGTTCGCCAAACATGCTGAATAATCCTTTCTTCACGGCGATTTCCGCCGATCTTGGATTGCGAACCAAAAGTTCGAGCAATTATGAACTAAGACAAGATCACCAAGATCGCCAATTAGACTAACTAGGTTCGAGAACCGAACATTTCGTTCAGCTGAGAACGGCCTTCAGGGATTTCACACGCCTTGCACTTACTTTACAAGTTTCGGGTTTTTTTTTTTTTGTTTGTTTTTTTTTTTTTTTTTTTTTTTTTTTTTTTTGCGTACGCAGGCTGACACTCCTGCGAACACTCCCTGTATAGACAGGCAATGATTAATCCCATCTACCCAAAAATGGGAGTGGAGTTTTGAGTGTATGACCGTTTTTTTTTATCCCGCCATTAAGGCAACCATACTCCATCTTCGGGGGAAGGTGCATGCTATGTGTAACCTGTCATCCATTCCAACAGCCAAACTGGCCTTCTCTTCCGAAAGTTGGTGATGGGATTTTACGTGTGTGCAAGATGTTATACGTGCGTTCACACACGGAACCTCGGTTTATAGTCTTATTCGAGGGACTGTATGGAAAAATGGAGTCAGAGACCAATGTTAATAATTCCGAGGGAAAAATCCCCTTGTACCGAAACGGCCCTACGGAGATTCGAACCCGCAACCCCAAGATTACTGAGTCCGGAGCTCTACCACTGGGCTATTTCGGCCCCCGTAAGTTTCGGGATGAGGTTGAGGACTCCCCACGTCCGTGGGGATCCGTGTACTGGTTTTGACAGTCCGTGTGTATTTCTTGACAAGCTGAATTGTTCCTTCATGGAAATGACAATGCTTGTAATGTGTTTGGGAAACGAAAGGATTTGATATCATACGGAAATGAACAGACAATCATGAATGGTTCTGAGAAACAGACTGATGGCTATGGTAGAAGGCACCAGTTTCAAAGTGAAAATATAGATGGCATATGTCTTGTCAACTGTTTTGAACAAAATGCGAGTCCAGCGCTTCTGTCTGTCCAGAGTAAAGCAGTTACAGTCAAAATACCAGCTGGCGATTTGGCCAAAAGCACAACCATCAAAGAGAAAGACAGAGCCAGAAACAGAGAATGATAGAGAGAGAGAGACAGACAGACAGACAGAGAGAGGGGGGAAAAGAGAGGGAGAGAGAGAGGGTGGAGACGGACAGAGACGGAGGGAGGGAGGAGGAAGGAGACGAGACAGACAGACAGACAGACAGACCGACAGACAGACAGGCAAGAAGACAGACAGACAGATAGACAGACAGGCAGAGACATAGAGATGGTATGGCTGGACGTCGATCACAGTGACTATCTGTAGTACACTCTTTGTGTGTATGCGTTGTGTTTGTTTGTTGTTTGCTAATGAGGGCGATGGAATGGGACGGTGGGCGGGACGGATGGGGGGATGGGGGGGGGGGGGGGGGGGCAAAAATAATTTACGGTGACGGTAATAACATTAAGGTTGTTCAAATCAGACTTCGAAACCTCTTCAAAGTCCTTGAAAACATATGTAATCTTCGTGTTCTTTGGAACACGTGCGTGATATGTGCGTGGCACATATTCAACGTACAGGACTGTTTAATATACTGCCATTTTGCTGTAAACAGCACCATTACTAATTTGCCTATTCTCAAGTACCCAAACAAGATTTGCCGTGGTCAGAAATAACAACACTGGAACATGAAACCTGTGAACTGTTGATCGTTTTCATTGGCATTCTCTTCTTTGGTATTTTAATCGTTATTAACGTCATCATTATTATTATATTTATTACCACACATACGCACACGCGCGCGCGCGAACACACACACACACACACACCACACACACACACACACACACACACACACACACACACACAACACACACACACACACAGGCGCGCGCGCACACACATACGCACGAACGCATACCGAAGAATAAGATTCACTGATAGATTTCTAAACAGGCAGACCGAAATCTAGACTCTGTGTGTGTGTGTGTGTGTGTGTGTGTGTGTGTGTGTGTGTGTGCGCCCGTGTTTGTGTGGTGGTGTGTGTGTGTGTGTGTGTGTGTGTGTGTGTGGTGTGAGTGAGAGTGAGAGAGAGAGAGAGAGAGAGACTAAGACAGAGAGACGGTGACAAACAGATAGACAGACAGACAGACAGACTAACAGACAGACAGACAGACAGACTGTGCGACAGACGCATAGACAGACAGAGGGGGAAAGAGAAAGATGACGAAGTCGAAAGAGCAGCGATCGGCAAAAAAAAAGCAGGAGGGACGAAAAGACAGAGCATAACAGAAGAAGGAAGGTCGAGATGGAAACGGGCTGAGGAAGCAGCGAGGACGGTGCTTGAGAGGGGGAGGGGAAGGGGGGGACAGGCAAGGGGGAAGGGAGGGCCATGGAAAGAAAGGGGCGAGGAGGGGATAGGACGCCGGGTGAAGGAGGACGCTATGAGGAAGGAGGAAGGGGCGGGGGGGGGGGGGGGGGGGGGGGGGGGGTGGGGGGGAGGAGGAAGTCAGAAAACGGCGGAGGAAGATGTCAAGCCCTATTTTGTTTTTTTCAACCTGCCGAAAAAGTTCTCTCTCTTGCCGGGGCGCGTAAACGAGCAAATATTTCTGGTCGGACCTGCTTGGCTACCCACCTTAATGGCGCGGGCGCTGGGAGCCCGGAATTAGGGGCTTTTTAGTTTGTTTTCTTCCTGACATGTTATTAGAAGAGCGAGTCCCCCGCCCGCTTCCAGACTGCCTGCTTGCTGCTGGCTGCTGGCTGCTGACTGGATGGATGGATGGGGCTGACAGAGGCACAGAGACAGAGAGATAGGCGGGCAGAGAGACAGACAGACACGTGTATACACGCGCGCATACACATACACACGCACACACACGCACAACACACACACACACACACACACACACACACACACACACACACACACACACACACCACACACACATATATATATATATACCATATATATATATATATACCACACACACGCACGCTTGCACGCATGCACGCCCCGCACACACACACACACACACACACACACACACACCACACACACACACACACACACACACACACACCACCACCACCACCACACCACCACACCACCACCACCACCACATCACACACCACACACACACACACACACATGCGCGCACGCACGCACGCGCGCATGCGGCACACACACACACACACACACACACACAACACACACACACACACACACACACACACCACACACCACACACACACACACACACAGACAGAAACAGACAGACAAACCGACCGACCGAGAGACAGACAGACAGAGCAGAGAGAGTCAGAGACAGACAGATAGACAGGCAAGCAAACAGAGACAGACAGTCAGACGTTCACACAAAGAGACTAGGGTGTGGAGGGGGGGGGGGGGTGGGGAGGAGGGTGGGGGGACGGGGGAGGGTGGTTGGGAAAGAGGTGGACGGAGAAACCCGAGTGGAAGAGGAACGGCATTAAGAAAAAGAAGAAAAAAAAACTTGTTTTCCAGCTTATGCGTTCTCTTATGTTGTTTGTTTTGTTTGTCAGTCCACGTGCTTATATGTAATTCAGTCCATTCTCGCTGTCTTTCTGTCTGTCTGTCTGTCTGTCTCTCTCTCTCTCTCTCTCTCTCTCTCTCTCTCTCTCTCTTCTCTCTCTCTCTCTCTCTCTCTCTCCCTCTCTCTCTCTTTCGTTGTCCCTCCCTCCCACCTTTGCCGTGTAAAAGACATGAATTCCGAACAGGTTACGTTTCATCAAGGAGGAGTCACTGCGTGCGGACTAGTCCATGTACCCTAAACCACGTCCGCTTAGTAAGTTTGAAGACCACGATGCGCACGACTTAAAGGTGATGGATATAGGGATCCATGACTTAAAATGAGCAAACTTAAGAAGAGAGTCTCTTGACTGCGACTTGGAATCCGAACATTTATCTATCTATCTATGTATCTGTCTGTCTATCTATCTATCTATCTATCTATCTATCTATCTATCTATCTATCTGTCTGTCTGTCTGTCTGTCTGTCTAAGTTAAGGTGGGAGAGAGAGCGAGAGATGACAAGGGGGGGAGGGAGAAGAGAGAGAGAGAGAGAGAGAGAGAGGAGAGAGAGAGAGAGAGACAGAGAGAGAGAGAGAATGGACTGAATTACAGAGAAACATAGAGACAGACCACAGGCATGCAAACAAAGTGGTTCCTTTTGTCCTTTTTTTTCTAATGCCGTTCCTCTTCCACTCGTGTTTCCCCCTCCCTCCCTCCTCCTCTTCTACTCCCCCTTCCTGTCTCCCCCCCCTTCCTACTCCCCCCTCCCCTGTCTGTCCGTCCGTCTTGTCTCCCTCCTCCTCCTCCTCCTCCTCCTCTTCCTCTTCTTCTCCTCCTCTTCCGCCTCCTCTTCTTCTTCTTTCTTCTTCTTCTCTCCTCCTCTTCTTCTTCTTTTTCCTCCTCTCTCCTCTTCTCCTCCTCCTCCTCCTCCTCCTCCCTCTTCTTCTTCTTTTGCTTTGTCTTCGTCGTCATCTCCTCTGCTACGAAAAATCTCCACGGCTAATTTACCTTCCGCCCCTCCCCCTTTCTTTCATTGCCTCCTCCTCTCTCTCTCTCTCTCTCTCTCTCTCTCTCTCTCTCTCTCTCTCTCTCTCTGAGTGTGTGTGCCGCTACCCTGTCCTGTCTCACATGCTCTCTCTCGTGCTCTCCTCTCTCTCTCTCTCTCTCTCTCTCTCTCTCTCTCTCTCTCTCTCTCTCTCTCTCTCTCTCTTTCAAGCATATCTTTTCCTACACATTTTATCCACTCACTCACTCACTCTCACTCTCACTCCTTTACCCACTCGCTTTGAACAGGTTTATATCACTTTCAGGGAGAAATCGAAAAATTTGAAAAAAAAAAAAAAAAAAAAAGAAAAAAAGAAAAAAAAAAAAAAGAAAGCTCTATCTAATGGAAATTCCCGGGGGGAGTCAGGTTACATACAACCCTGCTGTCAGGGATCATAACTCGTCCCTGTGTGTGTAACGGGAGGTAATCCCCCTCCCAGCCGTCCGTCCATCTGGAGGGGATCGGAAGGGATTATTTTTCTGTGGCGTGCGCACTTTCCTCTCTCTCGCTCGGCTGGGCGGGCCGACTTGCCGCCGCCCGCCAAATTAGTACGCCCCGGTCCTCCTGTGTTTGCTTTTTTTTGCTGGTCGCCATCATGAACTTCACGATGGCCTCATTTGTTTTTCATGATTGTGCTGATGGGAGTTTCTGCTGTCCAGTTTTCGATAATTACCTCTGATGAGGGGGGATTATTTTTTTTTTTTTTCATCCGCGACCACTGGTTCGTTTGTTTGTTAGTTTGTCCGTCAGGAGAGAAAGAAAAATAAAGATGGCTGTGTATTATGCACACTTTGTCAAAAGATGGAAAATGGCCCGAGGATAAAGCCATTACATTTCGCTGCGGGTCTGTAGTTTTGATCTGGATAAAATGGCGACCAGTAAAATGATTTTAACTTTTCTTACGCCAACATTTCACAGCGATTTCAACCAAACTTGGCTGAAAGAAAGAGATTGGTTCAGTGACGAAGCCATGACATTTTCATGTTCCGATTCATGGTTAAATGGACTGTATTTGAACTTTTCATTATGTCTACTAACTCGAGAAATGACTCTTCTTCTTTTTCAAAGCATTATTCATGTGCATAGGAACTGTATACATCTATGTGAGTACGCTCTTCTTCTTGACAGGGATATGGTGATCTTGTACGCGCTTCTTCTTGGCAGGGAATTGGTATATCTGGAATACACCAGTATGTGAATCTGGAATACAACCAGTACGTGAATCTGGAATACACCAGTAACGTGAATCTGGAATGCACCAGTACGTGAATCTGGAATACACCAGTACGTGAATCTGGAATACACCAGTACGTGAATCTGGAAATGCACCAGTACGTGAATCTGGAATGCACCAGTACGCCCTTCTTCTTGATATGGGATATGGTGAATCTTGAATGCACCAGTGCGCCTTTCTTCTAGACAGGGATATGGTGAATCTTGAATGCACCAGTACGCCCTTCAAGACATGGATATGGTGAATCTGGACTGCACCAGTACGCCTTTTCTTCATGACAGAGATACGGTGACTTTTGAATGCACTTGTAAGCTCGTCTTTTTAACAGGGATACGGTGAATCTTGAATGCACCAGTACGCCCTTCTAGACAGGGATATGCTGAATCTTGAATGCATCAGTACGCCCTTCTTCATGACATGGATATGGTGACTCTTGAATTCACTCGTATAACCTTTTTAACAGGGAGAATTGGGAATCTTGAATGCACCAGTACGCCTTTCTTCTTGACAGAGATATGGTGAATCTTGAATGCACCAGTGCACCTTTCTTCATGACAGGGATATGGTGAATCTTGAATGTACCAGTACGCCCTTCTTCATGACAGGGATGTGGTGAATCTTGAATGTACCAGTACGCCTTTCTTCATTACAGAGGTATGATGAATCGTGAATGCACTAGTAAGCCCTTCTTCATGACAGGGATATGGTGAATCTTAAATGCACCAGTACGCCCTTCATGACTGGATATTGGGAATCTTGAATGCACCAATACGCCATTCTAGACAGGGATGTGGTGAATCTTGGAATGCACCAGTACGCCTTTCTTCATGACAGATATATGGTGACACTTGAATGCACTAGTGCACCAGTCCGTCTTTCTTCTTGACAGGGATACAGAGAATCTTGAATGCACCAGTACGCCCTTCTAGACAGGAATATACTGAGTGTTGAACGCACCAGTACGCCTTTTCTTCTCTTGACAGGGCTATGGTGAATCTTGAATGCACCCAGTACGCCCTTCAGGACAGAGATATGGTGAATCGTGAATACACCAGTACGCCCTTCTACACAGGGATATGATGAATCTTGAATGCACCAGTACGCCTTTCTTCATGACAGACATATGGTGAATTTTGAATGCACTAGTACGCCCCTTCTAGACAGGAATATAGTGAATCTTGAATGCACCAGTACGCCTTTCTTCTTGACAGGGATATATGATGAATCTTGAATGCACCAGTACGCCCATCTTCTTGACAGGGATATGGGGGATCTTGAATGCACCATTACGCCCAAGTTCTTGACAGGGATATGGGGATCTTGAATGCACCAGTACGCCTTGTTCTTGACAGGGATATAGTAAATCTGGAATGCACCAGTATGCCTTTCCTCTTGACATGGGAGATGGAGAATCTAGAATGCACCAGTACGCGGCCCTTCTTCTAGACAGGGATACGGGGAATCTTCAACATACCTTAGCTGCTTTTTCCTTTCCCTCCTCTCCACTTTCTCTGTCACTCGTTTCACGCACTCTGTCCTGTCTCTCTCCCTCTTTTATTAACTATCAAGAACTTTAGAGCCATGCAATTGGGAGATTTTATATATCTCTTCTTCACAAGTCAGAACGTTGTCAGGAAAAGGAATGTGTTTGCTCTAAGTAATTTGCTGATCATTAATATCTTGATTAGAATTGTATGGAGCTCTCGTCGTCAGTTGTAAGAGATCTGTATTGGTGCCTTTAGTAAATTAAAAAAATTGTGTGGTTCAGTGGTACGGATCCCTGTTAGGAGGGAGATCCGGGATATGCTCACATTATTGATAATATTACTTCGTATTTTCCCCTGAATATGAAAACGATGCGAAGGTATTGTGAAAAACGTGAATGCTGTTTACGAAGTAATATATTTTCATGCAAAAGTCAAAACTTTTTTAAAATGATGTAAACGTTGACATTTTCGTAGTATGCAACTCTCATGGAAAACGAATTTTCATTACCAACTACGGTTTCCCTTGACGGTAAAAATTTTGAGACGTTTTTTTATAAGCTGATCGAATGGATGAGGATGATGAAGATGATGCCTATCGATTTTCCATTTTAGTTCTTTCTCTGCCTCGTTTATGTCTCTATCTGTCGGTCGGTCTCTCTCATCTGTCTGCCTGTTTCTCTCTCTCTCGTCTGCCTGTCTCATCTCTCTCTCCTCTCTCTCTCTCTCTCTCCACACACACACACCACACACACACACACACACACACACACACAAACAACCAAACACACACACACAACAACATGCAGGCACACACCGCACGCACTTATGCCGCGCGCACGCACACTCGTTCACACACACACAACACACCTCACAGACACACCACACACACACACACACACACACACCACCCACACACACACCACACGCACTCTCTCACTCTCTCATCTCTCTCTCTCTTCGCTCCTCCTCTCTCCTCTCCACTCTCTCTCCTCTCTCTCTCTCTCTCTGTCACCAGCACACATACATACACACACACACCCCAAGCCACACACACACAGACACAGACACACAGACCATAGACACACACACCCACACACACACACACACACACACACACACACACACACCCACCCACACGCACCGCACTCACTCACAGCTCAGCACACACACCACACAACACCACACACACACACACACACACACACACCCACACACACACACATGCGAATTTAGGAGCGGCAGACAATATTCGGTAGCATCCAAAGTGTGACCAGCTTTTGGGGTTATTTACTGCGGAAGTTCAGACATCTGTTCTGATGTCATCCTCGAGACCTTCATCTCATTTTTCTTCTTTTTTTTTTTCTTTTTCCGATATTGGTTTATTCATTCATCTAGCTTATAACCCCAGCACACTCTGTTCACATGGCTACGCACATGTTCTGTAGCGTATATGCGTGATAACACCTTGATGAAACTGTAACTGGTTGCTTTTTTTGTTGTTTTGTTGTTGTTGGTGTTGTTGTTGTTCATATTCCATTTCATCCCTC
>JADBJO010006294.1:116309-118809 GCA_016801955.1 Conus betulinus | reverse complement strand
TGAAGGGTCATTTAAGTCACCGTTGACAGGCGATGGAACTCAAGAGGATTTAATTTTCAATATTCACCGTATTGAAGATCCCTTCCTCCTCCTCCCTCCACTCGACCTTTGCCTCCCCGTCTGCCTCCCCCCCCCTCCCCCCCCCCCCCCCCCCCCCCCCCCTCTCCCCCCCCCCCCCCCCCCCCCCCCCCCCTGGCCAACCTGCATAGGAAACTGACACTCGAAATCAGATCTTTACTCCTCAGTCGCCAGAAACCCAGTGATTCTGTCAACTTGAGCGTTAGGTGTCAGATGACATAGCACTATTATATATCCCATTTCATGACATTTGAGAGAGAGAGAGAGAGAGAGAGAGAGAGAGAGAGAGGGAGAGAGAGAGAGAGAGAGAGAGAGAGAGGATTGGTGAGAATGGGAAATTTAGAGTAAAACTTCTTCAACTTGTTTTTCTTAGATCTATCAAGATTGGTGGACCAACTCAATATGTCGTTTTACCATGTCGGTATACGGGAGATCTGAACCAAGCCAGTTTCCGCTCAATTGATTCTGCAGAGGGGAAAACTCACGATTACATTTTCGGAATTTTCAAAGAAACTGCAATGTTTATTGTCTTGAGGATGCGCAAGCCAGTTAGTGACACTTGCATTTGTCACATCAAATCAAGGCAAAACAATAAATACTGAACCGCTTTATTTTGCATTCTTTAATCTAGGCCTGGGGAAGCACATCCCTGCTGAGTAAAACCACACTCAGAAACAAAGTATGGCTGCATATTACCGGTAATAACTGTTTAAGAATTGCAAGAAGTTTTAAAGATAAGTTCTGTGTTTTAAGGACAAACGCGTGTTGTCTGCGCTTTTCTTTCTTTTTATGTTTGTTTGGGGTTTTTTTTTTTCTGCTCCGAACTCAGCAAGAAATTGTTTTTGTGAAGTCATTCAGAAAATGTCAATGAGAATGTTATTTGTCGTACAGCACTTCTGCATATCATGCCGACGTTAAGTGCCCATGAAAGAAAACGAGCCCTTGGAATGCTGAGCGGCAGTAAATCTTAACAGGGAAATTGTCAAGAGAGATCGATGTTATCACACTTCCATTATGCAGTAGCATCAGAAAACAAACAGCTTCACTAATCAACCAAGTGCATTCAAACACGAATCATCATCACTCCTCAAGACACCTAAATAAGGCAGTGTCATCTTTGGAAGCGATCTCTCTCATCAATCCCCCACACAGCGTGCAAGTTGTGACAGACATGGTCCAGTGTGAGATGAAGCTGTAATCAGATGGCGACCAGAGATATCAGGGATACGGTCATGGTGTCCTTTAGTAAGTGTGTTTCAGGGCGGGAGGGGGTTGGGGTTTGGAGGCTGTTCTAATGTAACGAAGTTGCCAACATCTTAGAGAAGCTTTTTCAGCGTCTTGGTGGATCCAGTGTCTGTTCTTTGGTTTTGACAGAAAGTAGATTTGCTCTATTGCGTGTTTTTTGGGGGGCAGACGAGCTGGACGTCGAGTCGGGGAGACATAGCAAAAAACTGGTGCTTCTCACTGGAGCGTATTTCTTGGTGTACATTCTCAGTGGAGCGTATTGAAGCGGTGATATAATGCATACGTAAAGAGAGAGAGAGAGAGAGAGAGAGAGAGAGAGAGAGAGAGAGAGAGAGAGAGAGAGAGAGAGAGTTTCATTCTGCAAATATATAAGACAACAATATCCCTGTATCGTCGGTTTGGACTATTGTAAGTACGTACAGTATTTAAATCGCCTGAAAATACAGTACACCTTATGTACTAAACCTTTCTTTTGTTCTTTTCTTTTCTTTTTCAGATCAATGTGACCGAACGTGTCTGACACGACGCCATATCCTTGACATCCTTTTCCATGTAACTGTGTGGATGATACGCTGTCAGCAACTCTAACGTCCTCATCGTACCAAGCGAAGTAAAAGCTTGTACGTACATGTATTTAGATTGTCCAACAGGCTCACGTGTTTGCTCAGTTTCTTTGCTTTTCGTCCGGTAAATTCGTCGATGTATCTAATTCCGGAAGCTTTTTCCTTCTTTCCTTTTTTATAGGTTCTCCCAACTTCCAGCCCCCCCCCCCCCCCCCCCCCCCCCCCCCCCCAACACACAAACACACACTTTTTTCATTTTTTGCATCCTTTTTGTTTTGTTTTTTATATACCGTGTATTTTCTTTATGTTTCTGATATTCCCCCCCACTCATCTTTTTTCTCTGCTCACTGGTTTTCAAAGTCTGTATGTTCTAAAACTGATAGACGTTCGCATGCTGATTTTAATATTTCAGCGTTGATTCAATGCCGTATGCTGCTTAAGTCATCTCTCTCTCTGTCTCTATCTCTGTCTCTATCTCTGTCTGTCTGTCTGTCTGTCTGTCTCTCTCTCTCTCTCTGGTCTGTCTGTCTCTCTCTCTCTCTCTCTCTCTCTCTCTCTCTCTCTCTTCGACCAATTAATGTGAATGAAAATTAATTACGTTGTGTAGTTTCTTT
>JADBJO010006294.1:81599-91599 GCA_016801955.1 Conus betulinus | reverse complement strand
AGCGTGAAGGCCTCCCCCTCCCGACCCTCTCTCGTCCCCTCGTCTTACTACCCTCTTTATCACACTTCAAAGAGTTGGGATGACAGGAAAAGCGAGTCTATCAACGCCCCCCCACCCCCCATCCCCTCAAACCAAACCACCCCCCCCACCCCCCCCCCCACCCTCACATCTCCACTCCCGTTCCACCCTTTCTCGACGAATTCTTTCTCTGTCTCTGTCTCTCTCTCTCTCTGTCTCTCTCTCTCTCTCTCTCTCTCTCTATCTCTCGTTCTGTCTGTCTCTGTCTCTATCTATGTCTGTCTTTCTCTCTGTTCTCTCTCTCTGTCTCTCTCTGTCTCTGTCTGTCTGTCTGTCTCTCTTCTCTGCTCTCTCTCTCTCCTCTCTCTCTCTCTATATATATATATATATATATAATATATATATATGTCTCTGTCTCTATCTCTATCTCTATCTATGGCAGTCTGCCTGTCTGTCTGCCTGTCGTCTGTCTGTCTGTCTGTCTGTCTGTGCTGCAGGAATATTTGCTTTTGTTCAACTGGAATTTTGGACTGTTTGATACCTATACTTGTTGTATACACCGTAAGTACCAAGTGACAGTAAATGTAATAGAAAATGGTGGACTTGAACACTTGGAGGGCCGTTATCGGCGTTTTCTATGGTAAAGGAAATGTGAGAACAAAATGTAAACAAAACAGGTCAGGTGACTTTGAGAAGGTGAGTTCGGAGACAGATGCAAAAACACACATTTCTTCCATTGATGTTGTCGTCGGTTTTGGTTTGATCTTCATGGTGTACGGAGTGATTGTCAGTTTCATCCAAAATGTAACAGAATCTGTGTCATTCAACAGTACGATGTACTATTTCAATGGGCAAAAAGGGACTGGAATTGAATGTGTAGATGAAGGGCTGTGTGTCAACACATACATGTGTCAACTTGACATGCACGTGCAAGTGCTGCTGTCTGCTTTCTGTGCAATGCGTGTCGTGTTCTCGCTGCGTAGGCTGCTTCTCAGTGGAGACATTGAGACCAACCCTGGCCCCAATACTGAAGAAAAAAACACAAACGAAAAATGAAGTCGAAAAGAACACATACGCACTGACAGAACAAGACAAAGCTTGTTGAAGCAATAATGCAAGCGATGCAAAACCAGCTGCGTGAACAAACCACAGTGCTCAGAAATGATATGTCTGAAATAAAACAGGGACTTGGGCCAAGTGAAACAACAGTGTGAGGAAATAAACAAACGCTGTGACAGACTGGAGACTGAACAAAAACATCTGACTGACACAGTGAAAGACATAACTTATGACATTCATGACCTGTTTGCTGTGTCAGATGAAAGAAAGGAAGAAATACGACAATGTTCTGAAACAATTGACAGCATGAGACAAGAACTGGACAAACTGAAGGCCGACACAAAAACTCGAAAGTTTTTCTCGAAGAGACAACTTAAGATTTTTTGGTATTCCCCAACAGGGCCCCAGTGAATCATTTGACGCATGTGCGCGTGCAGTGGTTGATGTGTTAAATAGCATTGACGGACAAAAACAATGGACTGACAACGACATCGGACGTGCGCACAGAACAGGATACAGACGAGATGACCAACCACGACCAATGATCGTGAAATTTAACAGGTGGAAAAAGACAAGATGTGCATAATCGGCAATAGAGAGTCAGAGAGAAATTACAACAAAAAGGAGTAAGAGTGGCTAATGACCTAACAAACCAGCAGATGAAAATAAAGGCTACAGCTCGTGAAGAAGGGAAAAGAGCATTTTTCCGCAGGGGACAACTCGTGATTGGTCCAAGATTGCCTGACCCACGCACTTATGCGGAAGTAGTAGAGGGTGGGCCGAGAAAATAATAAGACAAACACACATACACAGTTACACCTTCTACTCCTCAATTTCAATCTGGGGAGAGTGGGGAGGGTGGGCTTCTATCTGTTTCAGCCAATCAACAGGCATCTCGTCCCGTTAACGCATTGAGGGGGGATGGCAGTGAGAGTGGTGGGTTTACATCCTCCTCCGCTCCCCCACACCCCCGTGCGTGCTACACCCGATCGGCAACAGAGTGGTAATGGTGGTAAGGATGGGGGTTGCCGAGCGGCTCGTGACAGAGGTGGAGGTCAGCGAATTGGATCAGCGGCCAGTCGCGGGGATTCCCCCCGTGTCTCCACGGATCGACGTCACGGTAACGACGAACACACAGCGCGTGGCGGAGTTGTGTCCAACAGACAGAGTGGCATGCGAGCGTACCTGTCCTAACCAGTCCAGCAAGTCTCTATGTGGGGAAAGGGGTACGGGTGGTACTAGAACCTTGCGTTCAAACTCTGTAAAAAGCAAATAGGACAGGCTAGACCATCCACAACAATGGACTTTCTTAAGTTATAATGTTGAAATTTTTTTCCAAAACTACGTGATGTTTCCTTTGTAAATTATGTCAACAAATTTGATTTTGTTTGCCTTACAGAAACTTTTTTAGATTCGTCTTTTGACTACAAATGCATCTTCAATGATTATGTGAAATTTCATGTTTCAGCTAGAAAGTTTTTCATTTCATGGAAGAAATTCAGGAGGTATACTCCTTTTAGTAAGAAAATGTTTGGAAAAATATATAAAAGAGATTCAGATAAATTGTGACAATACAATTGTTATAAGAATAGATAAAACTGTTTTTGGTGTGAATAAAGATGTCATTTTTGTTGGTTGTTATATTGTTCCAGAGGGAGGCCCCTCTGTATAATGATAAGGTTATCAAAGATGGCGTACTTTTATTAGAAGAGGCTTTGTTGGAAAAGTTTGATAAGATGACGTATACTTTATTGTAACTGGTGATATGAACGCACGAACAGGTCAGATGCAATCTGAGCATGAAGATATGACTATTTGTGATTTTGATTTGTATGAAATGGATGACATTTTTTTTACGTAATTCAAAGATATATGGTTGTAAATATAGCTTTGGGAAAACGTTACTGGATTTTTGTTTTCTGTTTGATATGAATATTTAAATGGGTTTTGTGATGGAGATAAAGAGGGTAATTACACTTTTGTATCCCCTAATGGATGTAGTGTGGTTGATTACTTTTTGATTCATGTTGATTTATTACCGAAATTTGATTTACATGTTGGTGACTGTGTTCATTCGTGGCACTTGCCAGTCGAAGTTGTATGGAATAATGTTCACCGGAATCTGGAAAGTAACCAGGTTAAACAATCAGGTGAAGAAAAAAATTGTTTGGTCGAATGAAAATGTCCATAAATATAAAGACGAACTTGATAGTGATGAGTTCCAAAGTTGCTTACAGTCAGCCCTCCTACAAATGGATATTGATATAAATGATAGTTTAAACTTTTTGTTAATGCTTTATATGGAGCTGCTGCATGTATGGTCCGCACAGTAGGTCAAGGTCGAATAAAAAGTAATGACTGGTTTGATGCTGAATGTGAGAGAAAGAAAGCAGAAGTAAAAAGGCTGCTGCTAAAAAGATTTCAGAGATGTAAAACAGCTAGAGATAAAAAAGAAAAAAGAGTAGAATATGCAGTGTCACGAAAAGAATACATCAACTGAGAGAAACTAAGCAATTAGCATTTGAGGAAAATAGACTAAAGAAATTAAGAGAATCCACAAACGATTCTAAAACATTTTGGTCAGTAATAAGATCTGTTAATAAGAAAAGCTTAATTTATAATGAAATCTCCATCCAACAATGGTATGATCACTTTTTTCATGTTTTCAATGATTCAGATAATACTGTTCCTCTGGAAGAAGACGTTTCACTGGATGATGTGGATGAATCTGTGCCATTGTTCAATAACACCATTTCTAGAGAAGAAGTAATGGATGGTATTAGACATTTAAGGACAGGGAAAAGTGCTGGACCCGACAGAATTGTTGGAGAAATGTTAAAAGAAGCAAATTCTATCGTAGTTGACTACCTTGTTCGGTTATTTAATGAGCTTTTTGAACACGGCGGCAATTTCCCTTTAGAATGGGCTAAATCTATTATCATTCCAATTTATAAAAAAGGTGATTCCAGTAATCCAGATAATTATCGTGGTATAGCACTCACTAGTACCATTAGTAAAGTGTATACTCATATCTTGAACAAAAGATTGTCAAAATGGGCTGAAAATGAAGGAAAAATATTAGAAGAACAAGCAGGTTTCAGAGCAAATTATAGTACTATTGATCCATATATACACTATATTCACTTGTACAGAAATATTTATTGAGCAATTCTAAACTCTATGTAGCCTTTGTCGACTTCAGGAAGGCTTTCGACTCTGTGAATCGAAATACACTTTGGAACGTGTTGCGTAAAAGTGGAGTGAATGGAAAACTTTATTCAGCTATTCGTGGCATGTATAATTCTGTGTTGGCATGTGTGCGTGCAAAGAGTGAATATTCTAATTATTTTGACTGTCCAAAGGGTGTAAAACAAGGCTGCCTTTTGAGCCCACAATTGTTTTCCTTTTTCATTAATGAGTTAGCAATTGAAATATCAAAAAAAAGGAAAGCACGGTATTCAGTTAATCTCAGGAGCTGTTGAGATATTTTTTTTGCTTCTATTTGCTGACGATGTTATTCTAATGTCTCAAACAGTTTATAGGTCTCCAAAACCAATTAAAGTCACTAAAAGAAGAAACAGATCGTTTAGGATAACTGTTAATTTAGATAAAACTAATATTATTGTATTTAGAAATGGTGGGCACTTTCAACGCATGAAAAATGGTTCTATGGAATGAAGAAATAAAAGTTGTCAATTCTTATAAATACCTAGGAATGATATTTTCAACAAGATTAAGTTTTGAATTTTGCTTGGAAGAGGGAAGCAGAAAGGGTAGAAAGGGTGTAATTGAAATTTTGAAGTCATTAAAAAAGCTTAATACTATTGACTGTAATCTATTTTGGAAATTATTTGATGCCCAAATAGAACCTATTCTTACTTATGCTGCTGAAATATGGGGTTTGTACTCTAATCAGAAAATGGAAAGAGTGCATACATACGCTATAAAACGTTTCTCCATTTACCTCTACATGCTTCTAATACCATGCTATACGGAGAAACCGGCCGATATCCTCTGTACATAAGATCTTTTGTCAAGTGCATAAAATACTGGCTAAAAATTGTAAAATTGCCTCAGTCTCGATTGTGCAAACAAGCATACGACATGATGGTAATTCAACTCGAGACTGGTAAAGAGAATTGGGCCTATCAAGTAAAAAAAAGTATTATGTGTAAATGTTTTTTGGTATTGTATGGATGTTACAGGGAGTTGGAAATGATAGACAATTTATTTCAGAGTTTAAAGATAGACTGATTTGTTCGTACAAACAAAACTGGCATTCGGCTATTGAGAGCAATGAAAAATACAGTTGGTTTTCTTCATTTAAAAATGTCTTTCAAGCTGAAAATTATCTATATATTATAACAGACAAATGGCATAGGATTAATTTTGCTCGATTTCGATTCAGAACTCTCGGATTTAATACAAAGAAAAGATGGTATCTGCCTGGGGCTTCCTCAGAATCTTCATGCCCTATGTGTGGTTATGATGTTGAGGATGAAAAACATTTCTTGTTCCATTGTACAGGATATGTAACATTACGGAACAAGTGTGATTTTTTTTCATACGGATTTAGCTCAGACTCATAATGTTACATCTATTTTACTTTCAAATGACGAAATGATTATTAAATCAGTTGCAAAATTTATAGCAGAGGCTCAGAAATTGAGAAAAGAAAAGATTAACCCACTATGATGCATAACCCATTAATATGATGAAGACAAAAGTGAATGTTCATAAGTCATATGATAAAGTGGATGGTCGAATTTCATATATTTTTGATTGCGTGTGTGTGTGTGTGTTTATCCGCGTGTGTATATGTGTGTATGCATGTGGTTGGGCGTGTGTGTGTGTGTGTGTGTGTGTGTGTGTGTGTGTGTGTGTGTGTGTGTGTGTGTGTGTGTGTGTGTGTGTGTGTGTGTGTGTGTGGTGTGTGTGTGTGTGTGTGTGTGTGTGTGCGCGCGCGCGTGCGTGTGTGTGTGTGTGTGTGTGTGTGTGTGTGTGTGTGTGTGTGTGTGTGTGTGTGAAACTGGGTGGGCTGGTGGTAGAGTGCTTGCGGATATGTATTTATGTGATTAAATGATTATAATATTATAACTGATTGAAGTTTTGTTGAGATATTTTTTGCACTTTTTAGTATACTGATTTCATATGTCAGCAATATTTCCTTTCTGAGCCTATTGTTACCCCCCTTGTCATTAGACCGTAATGGTAATGACAATAAAACATCGTGAATCTCTCTGTCTGTCGTCTCCACCTCTTTCTCTGTCCGTATGCCGTATGTCTGTTTTTCTCTCTCTCCTCTCTCTCTATCGCATCTACTCTATCTCTCTCTTCTGGTCTGCCTGTCTGTCTGTCTGTCTGTCCTGTCTCTATCTCTCTCTCTCTGTCTCTACTGTCCCTCTCGCTCTCTCCTCTCTCTCTCATTCGACACAATTGAGTAGAGAGCTGCCTCCTCGCCACGATCGCAAGACCCCAGGGAAAATGAAGAGTGTTTATCGGAGGATTCCTTTTCCCTTCCCCTCCATGGTTATTGGAGGCAGAGAGAGACCCTCGATTGGATGGAAAAGGGTAGGCAACACTGCCTTCCCCGGGGTTGTCGGGCCGGGGCAGGGTTAAGGCCTCGAGTTTGGCAGAGGCAATACGTTCTGGGGGTCGCTTCCAGCTTTGTTTCCAACATGAAAACCTGCATTACACGCCCGCTTAATGGTGTTGTCCGGTGTCGTTCTGTGCGTGTATATATTTATAGTATATAGTTTCTCAGCCTCATTACTCGGAGGGAGCGGGGTGGGGGGGGGCGGGTTGTGGGGGGGGGCTATTCTGCGCTTGATGGAGCTGGCGTTAAACCTTAGTGCAGTTGCCTGACTGTCTTCCCCCTCCCCTGGTTTCCCAGTTTAATAGATATGTCCTCCTAAGATTGATATTACTACTTGTTTATCTGGTGATTCGAGTTACATCGATAACATCTTTTCCGTGTCCATGTGGCGCCAGATTGAGCATCCCTCCCCCACCCCCTCCCCCACAACTCTCACCGCCCCCCCACCCCCCCGAACTGGCTGAAGATAGTAATGCACACTGCATCACATAACACATTATCATGATACATCATACTTTTGCATCTACGACGGTTCATACATACAATACATACATACATACATACNAGTGTTCCCTGTTTAAATGGCAGAGCGGATTCCCGCTATCGCAATACTAGCTGCCGGTCTATAAAACAAAGTCCTAATTTCGGCAAGAAACAAACAGAAATGCCGGGCACCTACTGTTTTCTGGGAAGGACTTTCTCCTTCCGAGTGAGGGAAATAAGCGCACACTGCACCACGAAAAAACCAGCTTTTATGATTTTAGTACTTTTTATGTATTACGGCATTATCTGTTAGGAAGAGAGCCACCCGTGGTGTTTGCCCACTACGTTGATGGTAATAAGAACCCCTTTTGGTGAGGGTGCCATAGTTTGCAGCACCCAGATACGGCTCTGGACGGCCCAACAGCTTGGACGAACCCTTTTCCCTGATGTCAGCACGCCGCGGGACCAAAGTCTTCCGCAGCCATGCCCAGAGCGCACACCTCTGGAACCCTTGTCCGGGCCTGGCTCGAACTCCGTGACATTGATCCGGACAGTTCGTGCGTCGTGCTCGCCATTAATCGGGTGAGTGTGCAGTGAGCACGTGCAAAACAATCTCGTGTAGCCAAACCAAATGGTTTTTTTTTTGGCTTTTTGTGTTTTTTTTTCGCACGTTATGGGGCGCTAAAAGAGGTGTGCTATCCCCCCAATTACATGATTCAGAGTTTCGTATACTATGCTTGTGACAATTTGATTTCTGTTTGTTCAGTTGAGACATTTATTGAGGCTAGTTTCATGTTTTTGACGTTTTTACTTGCGTTTTAGACTATTTTCAGCCGTGAAACCTGTTAGTAAATTACACTTTAGCAGCAGTTAGAATCCTCAAGTCCTGACCTCTTGTTGTGTTTAATAAGAAATTACCTTTTTCCTTACGTTAAAAGCACTGATATGGGACCATGGTTATATCTGTGTGCCATGTTTTTTGCTTCGATGTAAAGAAGACGGCTTGACTGTTGATAGATACGATATTCTGCTATGGTTCTGTACATATATCCCCTCCAGATAGGATCTTCCTTCTCACACTCATTTTGTATTGGCTACTGGATTTATTCGTACAGCTTGAAAAATTGCTTTTCGCGATTTTCTAATTCGTAGAATGGACGTGCAATGCTATTTAAACCGGTAATGCTTGAACAGTAGCCACTGCTGAGTAATTTCTCAAGATTATTCTCGATAGAAAACTTGTTTTTGATCCTGTTTTCGTATTCTTGTGAGACATGTTATCCTTCTCGATCGCTACCCCGCCACAATCAAGCCCCATGACCTATGCCTGTTCTCCCACCGTGGACAACTACTGGGAAACCTATTATTGAGATCTGCTGTGACCTGCATTAGAATTTGTTTCATTTTGCAAAGAGGCTCACAACTGAAGTGTAAGCAGCGACTACGATGCGTTGCCTAAACACATTTCGTATCTGATATTTGTTTTATCAACCATGAACATTTCCTTTGATTAATGATTCTGCACTTTTGCTCGACTTGACACATCCCCAGTAGCTGACCGTATTGATTCCGAACCACACCCATTGCCAACGGGATTGTTGCGTTACGCAAGGACATCTACCGCACAACACTCGTGATGAGTAATTGTGTTAATCCCCAAGGAGGCCATTGTTTATAGCATAATGACTTCGATGTGGCGGAATGGAAAAGTACGTGGCTGATATGATCATTTCCAGTGTTGTTTGCCCGCGCAGTAAGGACAATACACAACAAAATTGGTCTTGTAATTGATTCTCGAATGAGGTTATGTTAACGTCAATTGATGCTCTCTTAAAACTTTTAATGATTGCTCCATAAAGCCCCCAGTGCTGACTCATGAAAACAGTATATCATTTAACAACAATGAAAGTTCATGTAATGTGGGTTAATTTAGAATGCGAAACTTTGTCTAAACCCCCAACACTAGAAGATTGCTAGCGGGGGGTATTTACTTTGTTCAGTAAATATAAACCAGCCAACAAAACCCCGAAATTTAACATGAAAAGAAAAAAACGAAACAGTGTAATTGCTAGGGGCCACGTGAGTAAAAAAAGCCACATAATAAGCGGAAGAGGAAGGACAAACAATTCAACAAGCAGCTTTGTTAATAACTGTAAACGACCGTAAAAAAAAACAAAAAGCAATTTTGGGACGTTGTTCATAATGCATCTGTCAAAAAGAAAGCAGCCTAAAATAGCATATCATCTCTTTCATTGTTTCAAATTTTAGCTTGACCTGGAGCCACTGATGCTGACAACACCATCATGAGGATTCAGCCTGGACGCAACTTGAAGCAGATAGGCTGTATGAATCGTCCTTGCCGATCAAGTAAGGAAGAAATATTGCTTGCTTTTTAGAAAACTAAGGGAACCGTTAAAGCCAGCTGGTCCCGACGGCATTGCCGCCGAACTACTTTAAGAATTTCAACATGATAGTTTTGTACATTGTTTTTCTGAAATTACTCCATACGCTGTTTGACAGTAGTGTAGTTCCCTGACAAAGCGTTTTCCTCCCCCCCCCCCCCCCGTGAACCACACCATTATTACCACAAGCCACCGATCCCCGGGCTTAGACCTGGAAATCGACGCAGGTCAACCACCCCAAGAAACAACACCATATAGAGGGCTTCCTCCTGAGCGATGTTCCCGTTGAGCGATGGTGTAAAATTATTTGGTATATACGTGATAGACTAACATATTGCAAGAATGGAGTTTGAAAAGAACACCAGTATTACAGGTGGGATTATCAAGCTTGCTTTGAGAAAGGGACTATTCAACCGTCGACCACATGTTTCCTTACTAGCTC